>RYFJ01003270.1:0-47134 GCA_003991445.1 Oryza meyeriana var. granulata
TCCGGAGCATGTACTTAGTCTATGGTATTATTTTTTCCCCTTTTTATGAAAGGGGTTATCTTGGCCTTTTGCGATCGAACAACCTATGACAGTTGGTGCGCTACATAACGTACCTACCCATACCCACGGGAAAGGAAAGGTAATCAGCACTCATGTAGGATTACTACGACCACTTTTTTTTCATTTCAAATAAAGGAAGTGAACAACGTTTGCCCGAAGGGTGAGTCAATAGTAGGAATAATACTAACAGGCGACAGATCCGAAATACAATCTAAGGAATAGGAACTAGGAGAATGAGGCCTAACTATAAAGTTATACGGAGTAAGCAAGTAATGTGGGGCTTAGTGGCTCGATTGCGTCTTAAGTACTAGGACTTGGATAGGTAAAATGCCCCCTTACTCACCAATGAAGGCAAGGTAGGCTTGTCCTTTCTTTTTGTTTTAGGATTGGCAAGAGGATGGGCTGCCTCGGCTTCACAAGAGCGTTAAGAGAATGTGCGCTCTTTATCACTATAGGGAGCGAGAGAAATTCCCTTGCTCAAGGTGGGTAACTTTTAAGAGGGATGGGGCATTACCGGATGATTGCGACGAAGGGATTGTTTTTGCAAGAGAGGTTGCCCTGCCCTGTTAAGATACAACAGGGAGCATGCCACGCATAAATTAATCCACATAAAGCAAGAGGAAAGGATTGAGCGGAAGAAGGGAGCCTTAGAGGCCAACAAGGCAATGGCTAGAAGAGCGTTCCACTCGTGAGCTCTTTTCTTTGTTTAAAAAGCTTCAACGTCACATTTCGGTGAGCGGATGCTGTCGAGCGTAAGATAAGCCCCAATCTCTTTGAACAGGCTCTCACCTTTGCCTTGGCCGATAGCTTTAGATGACCGACCGTTAGCATGGTTCCAATGATTTAACAGTAGGCCTCTTGTTTTGGTGGAGCCAGCAGCTTTCCACCGAGGATGAAAAGGTAGTAGAACAAAGAGGAGCCACAATATCTTTTCTTTGGCTGAGAGGATATTCAGGTCCTATCTCATTAAAAGCTGAACATTTAGTCTCGTTCCCGATAACAAGGAAGGAATCTGGTCTTTGGGTTTGGTTTTTCGCTTTCAAGGATTTTGCCTTCTTGCAATTCTGTGAACTTTGAAAAATGCTATCATTTCCTCCATTTCACTCGGAACTTATCGGCGGGAATCTAAGTCCCAACTAAGGAGTGACCGGGAAATTTCTGGTATCAAGCTCTCTCAGGGGTGGAAGCAGCCCACTACTCCGATGTTTAATCACATCTGCACCACTGTAGAGCTATTGCGCTCGCTTCCTCAATCTTTCGAACTTTTTTGCCTAATCCTGCTATTTTCCCCCAAGTCTTCAGGAGTAATATGATCCCTGAGGTCAACCTTTCCCTTCCCCCTTTGCCTGAAATGAAAAGTCATCGCAAAAATGAAATGAAACAATTGCTACTTTCTTTTTAAATTTACACCGAAAAAGAAGGTAAGTAAAAACAAAGAGGCCATACCTTAAAACTAACTACCCTGCCCTCCCAGACTAAACCCTTCTTTTCTATACAAAAAAAAGAGAGCCGGCACAAAACAAAAAAGAATAAAGAAAAAAGATTCCGGCAACTTACGGTCTTCAATTGCAAGCGCACCTGTTAAAGTGGGGCAAGAAAGAAAAAGACCAAAAAGAAGGGTTTTAATACCTAACTGAACGAAACTGAAGATCTGATTATCGGCCTTGCCCATAGCCCCTCTTCTGTCACCGTTGAAAGAGCATCGCCAGGAATGGAACCATATCGAGTCCAAGGTTTGCAAGGAAAGAGGTAAAGCCAGACCATTAGGAATGCTTTCTTGATGAAATCAATCATGAGGGGACGGTTAGGTTCTTTTGTTGCCTCAACATCTGCTTAGCTTATAGAATCACCTGTTCTAGACTATAGATATGGCTCAAATCACAGGTTTATCACGATAGACTTCTAATCAAGGTTTGATGATCAATACCATCGATATTCTATTCCATGCTGAATGAATGGAAAAGGAAGCTTGTTTCTTACTGATGGATGTCCCTGGGAGTTTCCGACTGAGGTTAGGAATGGTTTGTTCCACAACCTTTCTCCCACTCAACAAGTGTAACAGATGTTCTTCAAATACGGTATAATCTCGGCCTATCCTTTCTCGAGAGCCTGAAGGCCACAAGTTGGGAAATGAAGGAATGCATCGACAAGATCGTCTTCGAGTTTAGAAATCAATTAGATTTAAACTAAGCTTATTTTTGAAAGCATGGTTGCCGTTTTGAAGGCTCGATGCTGACTACTTGGGAAAGTATTGGGAAATACATGCGATGTTTCAGCCTCTCGTAGTTGAAAGGGTATCTGCCGATCAACAGTATAGATGGAAACGAGGACTGCTGAACATGGAATAGAATGAGAGTCGACTTGCATGTTCTTCTCTTTTCCTGTTAGTGTAGGGAACAAGCCGATATAAACAGGCTCATATTAGCGAATTGCTTTGGACATATCTCCTAGGCTGGTCAAAACTATAGGATTCCCCATGCTCCTTGTCAACCTTATTGGGACAGACGGGTAACCACTGAACCGAGGAGAAGTAAAGGTTGTGAGCTCAAAGCCGACTTATGTGCCTGAAGAAAGGTCTAGTTTAAAACAAATCGAACGGTCGTTGACGACGTGTAGACCAAAGCAACAAATGAAGGAAGGATGGCTTGCTTTACAACCAGGGTGGGCTCTTCGTGCCGGATCAATGAGCAGGACGCACGATCTACAAACAACAATAGAGAGAGCCAACAAGAAGAAATAATAGAAACAAACCCGCTGGACGAATACAACAGAGTAAGAAGGAGGGAATGGGCCGAAGCGGCTTGACTAAGGCGGGAAGGCTCCAGCAGCCTGAATTAATGCATTAGAAAAGGGAGCTTGCTGCTTTGCACGTTAAAGCGGTATAGCTAAGGCTAGGATGTGAGAAAAGATTGGAGTGGAAGTTTAGTGATGCTTCTCAAGATCAGAGGAGGAGAAATGAAAGGTGTGGGCGGGAAGGGAAGGAGGCAAGGTCCCTCAATGTGTTGTAATTCGACTGCTACTCATATACGGAACCAACTGATTGATCCGATTAGACCCGTGCTAGCATCGATATTCAGCAGTAAGCTTTAATCACTGCCTTCAAGACTCCGCGTTTGATCCACAGGCAAGGAGAATCTTTCCTAGTTCCTCCAGCAGAGTGCATGCAAAAGAAACTATAAGGGAAGAGGACAGCTGGAAGACCTCCCAGATAAAAATCAAATAAATGCCCAGGGAAGGAGAAAGCGTCATGGACGACTG
Source organism: Oryza meyeriana var. granulata (assembly GCA_003991445.1). Lineage (NCBI taxonomy): Eukaryota > Viridiplantae > Streptophyta > Magnoliopsida > Poales > Poaceae > Oryza > Oryza meyeriana. Next base: position 3,319 of record RYFJ01003270.1, read on the forward strand.
TAATTGCTTAGAACTGCACTGCAACTTCTGGGTTTTGTACCTTAGGATTGCATGTGGGGCTTGTCCTTTTCACATGCAATTCGCTCAACAGGGGGGATTTTCTAGGTAGACTAGGGGATTTTCTAATTGTTCAACTATCTCGCTTTAATCAAGTTTGGAATAACTGGTTGACAATCGTCTTATATTACTCAGGAAAACTTGACGCTGGATAGGGCTAGGCTATTTTCACGTTTTGCTTTCTTTGTTGCAGAAGAAAGCTACTCAACGGAAGAAAAAATGATATAGATAGCCCTACTAAAAAAAGGATTCTAAAAGATTCTTTTCTTGCCTTGAACTTGCTGAGGCTGACAACTTCCAAACAAAAAAACAAGGGAAATCCATTCCAATAAGTGCTTAAAAAAAAGGAATGCCGGATCACTGTTGGAAATACAAGTAAAAACGTACGATTTAGCTTATATACCTGTTGATGTGAGCCATTAAACTATATATTGTTACTGTTTGCTACTAGAAGGGAAGAAATCTGACCCCTTCCAAAAAGGAAGGAAGAAGGAATAATGGGTATTGTTCGCTGATACGTGTTTGGATTAGAGTCGGCATAACTTGGTTGTAGTAATTTTCCGCTCTTTTATAAGCTCAATGAGAGATGTTCGCATAAATCGGTGTTGTTTAAGGAGAGATCCTCTCATAATGTCGCAATATCCGCTGGTTCATGATCTTAGAATGTCATGGACCAAAAAGTAGAAAATCCAACTTGTTCTCCATTCAAGCATGAGTTTCGTTCAATATGCGAGTTGGCAAAAGGGGAAATCAGATGAAAGGGAGTTAGATCAACAATCGAATGACATGTGGGGCAACATTGTTCGCTTTCTAAGGTACCCGGAATTAACTAGTCAGATCGCCTTTGAAACTTAAGGAAAAGCATTTACCTGGAGTCGGCTATCCTTGATGTCAGCAAAAGGAAAAGAAGCCCTTTCATCCCAAGGGACTAATCAGATTGGATGCTTGGATCCAGACTGAGTCTAATCTATTTCTCTGAATTATGACCCGCTATCCGCAATAGAATCGAGAATGGATGACTTCGCCACTTGCTTATATAAAGCAATTCCAAACGCTCTTCTCTGGCCTTAGTAGACTTTGCACCCAATTCCATTTCTTGTTCCCATCCCTTCTAGACGTCTCTTCCTGCCCTAGCTCCTATAGACAGGTTCATGGTGGCAAATCCGCTGCTAGCAGTTGAATGAAACAAAATGATATTCCTACACCGTTCTCCCATCCGCCTCAAATGCGGTTAGGGGGATTCATCCCTTTAAATGGAGTGATTATGCTTGTTGAAGAAAGATCCGGAATTCAATTCACTTTTGCATTAGTCCTTTCTCGATGGGATGAAGACAAGGACAGACAGACCATGATTAATAGGGTATCCCACCCAATAGTCAAGGCGAAGGGGGATTGATGCATCGATGCCCTCTTAGAAAGTGAAGTGGAAAGAATCTTAGTTATAGAATCGGGTTATCTCAATATCAGTGTCGCATAATCAAACAGCTATGGGGATTATCGGCAATATCCGTGCTATTGATATTGAATACGGTTTTATCTGGTTTAATGGTTGGCCTCTCCTTTGCGGTTCGACTCTGACTGCTTTTAATGATTGTCTCGGTCTTGGTACCTTGAGCGTCGACTGGGTATCGGTTCCGGTTTTTGGTTGGCTTTTGGTTTTTGTTAAATGAAAATCTCTCTCTCCTCCTTTATATAAGAGGAAAGTCTTCCCCTTTCCTTTGTCCTAGAGCTAGAGTAGAATTAGGGGACTGTAGGGATTGAGGGATGGTCTTGGGCAATAGGTTTACTTGGATTGGACAATAAGGGTTGCTCTTAGGCAGCTAGAACTAGACTGTTCCGGTCCCTTTGGCCGCTTTTTTAAAATGAATATGCTGTTCTTCTTTCCTCTTGCTATCGAATCAGCTATTGGGTAATTTTAGGTAAAATGTAAGCCAAGAATGCTGGTGGGAGAATGCACTGGCGGAAAAGGGAGAGAATGCTCTGCATTCCTATGAAGAAGGCCACTAAGGTCAAAGATAACATACATGCCAGGTTTCGGCTTCTATAAGATGCCAGAGTTTTCGCTACAAATAAAGAGAGTTTGGAATCTGTTACGTCGAAATTCTTCCATCTCTTTTATGGCGGATTCTTTTTTTGAGGACCTGGCGACAACTCTCTCTGGATGGTAGGGGAACCCTAGTGAAATCAGTAATCAACGCACTCCCACTCCTCTTGCTCCAATTCCCTCTCTTTCCTGCAAAAGCTCCAACTTATCTAGACTGGTCAACAATTCTTCCTTTGTTCTCCTAATCTCTCCATTTACATTTGCACTCCACCCCCTAAAACACTTTCTCATCTGTTGTAAATGTACTCCAAAGGCTTCCCCAATTCTCCTTTTAACAACTGTGCATGCCACTAAAACTCCATCCTCTAAATAAAGTCTTCTTGTTGAAACCATGATCTTTCAAACTTGAAAACCCTTTGAACAGTTCAGTCTCACACTTCAGCAACAAAGGAACATGGTCTAAACCATATGTAGGAAGGGCAGTCACCACAGCATGGGTATACAACATTTAATCCCTAGTCTATTGTAAAAAGGAATCTGTGCAAAAGGTAGCTCTAATGTTGACACAACATTGTTCCAAGTGAATTTGCGCCCTTGCAAAGGTAGCTCCATCAGCTCTATATCCTCAATCAGCCCAAACAATTCCTTGCTAACCCTAGCCTGGAATTTCACACCTATTTTCTCACTTCTGGACCAAGTCCTCAATTTATAGATAATCATGTTTTCTTGGTATCTATAATTATAGAGCATCTAAAAATTGTGATAGATTGCAGTCTTGATAATGCTAACATAGTATTGGTAATCTAACAAGCCTTTTGTATTTTGATGCCAGTCACAACAGTTTGACAAGACCCATTTTTCCATAAATAGTCAACTTGGGAGGACGTTTCAATCTCGGACTCAAACTGATGCCTAGCTATTATTTAGAGATGCTCTTACAGAATCCCATGCTACGGAATGAATCTAGTTACCATCCGATTTAGCTCTTAAAGTATGGACATGGCTTAAGGAGCTAATTACTCGGGTTCAAGTAGTTCGGCGTTGCCGGCAAGAGAGATGGAGTAACTAAGCCCTAACGTTAGATCCATTATCTCACAGAGTGAACGACATTCAGACAATTCATCCCTTCCAGCGCGGGTGCCAGACATAGTCTAAGTCGCCGAAGAGAGTATTTTTGGTTTCTCTCGCAAGCTCTGATAGTGAGACAACAAAGGAAAGAATCTTTAGGCTATTCGCTTCCCTCTTTCAGTGTCGCCGGGTAGCTGTATCGGCAATGGGCGGTTTTGTTTTTGGAAAGAGCTCGAAGCACAAGAGTGATAATTTCAAAGTGGTTGCTAGAAAAATGGGATAACCAAATTGGACCCGAACTTACTTAGAATTGACGCTTTGTAGACTTCCTTCCAATAGCGGGTCTCAGCCAGAACCTGATTGTGCCCCTCAATCTTCTGTTTTCATATAGCTTCACCGAACTTCCATACACCGATTGATTGTACGCTTGCTGTTCTCAACTGGGCCTCTGAATGTCCTCTGGTTTCACCTTTGTGAGTCGAAGTAATTTCCGGAAAGACACAGAGGAGTTCTCATGCGTGGACCAGCAGTAGCCCTGTCCTCTCCTCTTTGTTGGAAGATAAGTACACATTGGGTAATCCGCCCACGAGAGCCCAATCACAAGAGGTTCATACAGAAAGCAATCAGCCCATAGCCCAATATCGAGACCACAGCCAATTATTCAAACCACAAAGGATCCGTCTTTCATCATCCAATCTTCTCGATCGAACATATTGACATCAATACTCCTTTCCATGGCCATTCACGGCCCGTGAAGATCAACCACTCGTGCCCGAGATCACTACCCAACCAAAAACCAGACTTCCAAGATCCATCTCACTCAGACCCTTTTGAATGTAGCGGATAACAACGGAGCGGGGCTATCGAATTGATATGTATTCGAGTCTTAGGAGCTGGTAATCACTGATATGCTCATATTGGTGACGTTATTGTTGCTGTAATCAAAGAAGCAATGCCTAAAATGCCTCTAGAAAGATCAGATAGAAGTTAGACAGCTGTAATTGTATGTACATGTAAAGAACTCAAACATGACAACGGTATGATAATACGATATGATGACGGTTGTCATTGATCAAGAAGGAAATCCAAAAGGAACTCGAGTTTTTGGTGCGATCGCTCGGGAATTGAGACTTATGGATTTCACAAAAAGAGTCTCATGAGCTCCTGAGGTATTATAAATACTAGTAGTAGAGACTATGATATAGTAGGGTATCTGAATATAGATCAATTAGTAGATTATGTTTGACGCATATACATAAAAAAATAATTATTATATAATAATAAGAATGAGAATTCTAATCTTAATAAAAGGAAGGGTTCGAATAGCATCTACTAATATTATATTACCGAAAACTTTGTGAAAATACTTCTACGAGAAGGTTTTATTGAAAACGTTCGAAAACCATAGGGAAAGTAACAAATCTTTCTTGGCACGTGCCCCTGCTCTTGGTCTTCGAACTAGTCATTAATGGTCGGCAACATAGGTACCCTTTTTCGGTATGCATTGCGAACACTTTCATTTTTAGCGTCTCATCTTCTCTGGAGAAGCTCAAATCGAACGGATAGAGTAGATGGTCCAACTACAGAACTTCTTCTTTTTCATTACTTCCATGGTCGTGCCCTGTGGCACGGCAGCACCCGTACTATTGAAATGGTTCGTCAATAGAGATGTTCCCACTAGTGCCTCTTCTTCCAATGGTACTATAATTCCTATTCCTATCCCTTTATTCCCATTTTTGGTCTATCTACATTCAAGGAAATTCATACGCTCCATAGACAAAGCAAAAAGTGGAGTGTTGGTCAAAGCAAGCCGCCCTATTCTATTACCAGACAAAATAGGGAGAAGCTCATCCGCTAGAAATGCTTTATTTCGTTTCGTTCCCGTTCTTCATTCCTTATTATCGAACCCATGGGGGACTTGTCATATTTAGAATCTTTCTGCGGTCTGCTCTGTTTACAATTCTTTCGTACTCTCTTCTCTTTACCACGCGATAGGTCAGCGAAGTGTGAGCGGGCGCTCCGAAGTAAAGGCCAAACACTTCGGCCTAAGGGGAATGAGCAACAAAATGACAAGATGAGGTGCCCCGGGCACCCCCATATAGAAAGAAGGGTCGAAGGTTTTGGGCCTATAGCTTTCCCCGCTCCCCCCTTGTCGAGTGGTGCTTGTTTGGGGGGTGTGCCACTTGAAATCGGGCTTGAAGCTCTCGCCTTACCAACGAACCAACTGCTGATGGCTGTTGGTCACGACTACTACAAAAAAGTGAAGATGAATCTTTCTATTTCACATGGAGGAGTGTGCATCTTTATGTTGGGTGTTCTTCTGTCGTGCGACCCGATGGCTTACGTGCAACCTGTGGCCCACGCCTCCTATTCTATTTGTTCAGGGCAGGTGGCGTGAACTCTGATTCGATATGGGTATTCAATCCCGCTGGTGAGATGCTTAGTTGACTCCTTAACCTTGATAGGAAGATGGCTTATTCCAAAATTCGTGCATAAGGGTAAGGAACTTTGGATGAATTAATGCGAATGGGTGTAAGCCTCGCTGCTCGAAAACACCTAGTGCTGACCACACTGAGAGACACGAAAGAGCAGGTAATGCTAGTTGGCGAAGTGGCATTAAGCATCCCTAGCGGTACGCAAAGAGAGGTCGTGATGATATCATCTACGTCCGTACCGCTCCTCGTGGAGTAGATCCCACATCCAACCAACCCCTTTTTGATCAGGGAATGGGAGAATTCCCACTACCGCTGGCAGGCCAGCCGGGCCGTGAGCGCGGTGGGAACGGGCTTCCCAAAAAGCGAGGCCCGGCCCGGGTCAGCATAGAATAGGGGGGATGGCCCTAATGTTGTGTTGGCCGGGTTGTGGGGGGATAAAAGCGGACATGGGGACTCGGGTCAGGGCACAGCGTAACTAAGATAAGAGAGCCATTCCATTTAGGGCGAGACAAAATGGGCAGGCACAAGCGGTCTGGTGTCCGAGCTGATTGGTCAGACGACGACTACCGCAGATATTATATTAGCCGCCTATCTCGGAATGGACTAGGATGGAATAGAAAGAACGCGAAGCAACAAGCAAGGGATGAGCGCTTTTGCTAAAGCGCATATGTTTTCTTGCTAGGTTGGTTTGTTTTTTGGGGGTGGGGCAATAAGCTTGCTTCTTCACAAGCTTATCCCCACCCCTTTCTTGTCCGTCCCGACCGGCAGCAGTTGGGTCTCCCCAACTCTCCTCAACTTCCTCGGTCTTCGGCCTAAGCTGTATGAGGCAGAAACTCGTCCCACGTACGGTTCAGAGGCTGAGCCCCACCCCTGCAATAATGGTGCGGCTTAGGTCAACTAATACGAATAAGATACAGTTCACTCAACGATTGCCTTTGGGTTCCGAACTCCATATGGGGAAGGAACGTTGTTGTTTGTGAGGTCTTGATCATTTACATGGACCCACTTCTCATTCCATTTGTGGGAATTTGATGATTTATAAACTGTCCCCAACGAGCGAAAGGTTCATGTTTGAACATGATGAATCACTTCGTGCCGACCTATTGCCCATAAACTTTCATGTCTCATTGTGGATGGATTATAACCTATACAATGATAGGACTATGCCTTAGTTTTGAAACCTGAATCATTGTCACCTGGGTAATAATATGATTAGATTACTGTTCTTAGGATGCTTAGATATGCTTAGCAACATAGCTCACCTAGGAATTAAATATTATCTTTTTATATGATTCGACTCAATGTCGAAAAAATAGAACTTTGGATAGGCTGATGTTAAATTACTAAAATTGGACCTAAATGGTGGGCTGTGGGTGTATGGTTCTGCTTGTCACACCATGGCAATTAAGGACCGGTTCGTGGGAACCACTTGGGCAACTACCCGTACTTTCCACAAGCCAGCATGGGCAACGGCTGGGCTTGTAGCGCTTCTTCTCCCTCTCCTAGGCACTGAAGAGGAGGGTGGGCGTGATGGAGTTGGGTCGGCCCGGGGTAGGGTTGATCGGCTTGCCGGATTCACCATGGCGCAAGGGGGGGGGTAGCCTGGCAATATGGTGTGCCTGTCGGCAGGTGTAACCTCAGCGTGGTGTGGATGGTTAGGGAGAGGTTGCGTGAACTGTCCTGTCACAGCCTCTCATGGGGCATCATGGTGATGCACTGGCACACGGGAATGTATGTGGGGTTGTGTCTTGTGGGTATAGTTGTACACCTCTGATTAGAGTAAATCTATTCGAACAGCCGCGCCTGCGGTTATGGGCACATTGGTAAAGACTCATTGTGATTAGTCTCACCTTTAGATAATTAATCTAGCTTTATGAAACTGGTATGGTTCGGGTGGAAGGTGTGAAGTCCGGTCAACGTGGTGTAACGTTGATCGGGGGTGGCCGGTTAACGTGGTGTAACATTAATCGGTGGAGACTGGTGAGGCGAGTGGTGTAACGTCATCATTTCGTGATGCCTGGTGGACGTGGGTGTAGCGCTTCATCAGTGCGTGGCCTGGTCAAGCGTGGTGTAACATTGATTCAGGAGATGACTGGTTTAGTGTGGTGTAAGCTGATGCAGTGGAGTCTGGCTAATGTGGTGTAACGTTAACCAGTGGAGTCCAGTTAATATGGTGTAACGGTAACCGTAGGAGTCTGGTGAACGTGGTGTAGCGTTCATCAGTGGAGACTAGTCAACGTGGTGTAACGTTGATCAGTTTAAGGGATTGGTTGGGCCTGGTTCATGTGGGTAGCTTGAATCGGCGGAGAATTAAATACTTGTTAATTAATCACCTTTCCGTTTGTGAAACTACTACTTCGTTTGCAACTGCTCTTAAATGCAAAACAAACCCTAGCGCCATCTTTGTTCCACAGTATATGCATAATTGGTGGTGTGATTTGTTGGAGTTACTGTGGGTGGTACTCAGCCTTTGCTCCTCTTTCCTCTCCAGTGTTGGAGAACGGTGTCCGACGAGGATTCGCCCTGTGGAATAGGCTGGCTCCGCCGTCAAAGGTGCTTGTGGGAATGGAAAGCTGCTGCTCTTTCGGGCCGTTGTCTATAGACTTTGTTTTGAACCCCTTTTCCACTGTTTTTTTTGTAATATAATTTTACTCTGTTTGTAGACACTTTGTACTGGCAACTTGGATTGTGTACCCTGGCTTTCCTGGACAGGGAATTATTACACACATAAATGTTCAAAAGTTCGGTGTTGAATTTCTGGCGTTACAATGTTGGTATCAGAGCCGAGCTTGAACTAGTAGGACTAGCCAAATGGAAACCCTAAGAGCCTCTGAAATTCTCACTTGCATATGCTTCTCACATTTTGAGTTATTTTGGGAAAAAAGTGGAATCGTTCCATCGGATTGGGATAAAATCTTGGCCATTTATTTGATGGGGGAAAAATTTTGGGTCAAGCCAAATCTGGAATGAAAATTTTATTCATGGGTTGACATGGGTGTTCAAATTTTGGGCAAAACTTGGTTAATCTAGGGGAAGTATGATTTATGACATGCTAAAATATCTTTATTTGCTTTGCAATTGTTATGTGAAATTTTATTTGTTATTATTTAGGCTTCGCAGTGGTATTTTGTCAGTCTCATGTTTACTTACAAAATTATTTTCTGCATAAAATCGTTGTTATTTCCAACTTATTTACTGTTCACTTATTTGGATCTGAGCATACATTGTTTCCCCCTTCTTGCTATCTATAGATGGACAACCTCCCCAATCAGCGTGTCACAGACATGGGCGGTTTTGTGGAGGAGCTTCAGATGATGAGTTTCACTTTGGGGTACAGCCATGCCCCAGAGTACATTGCAGTGGAGCCCATGGAGGGTGAGCTCCCACACCGGGTTCGCTTGGAGTTACCAGGCGAGATGTACCTCCTACTTGCTATGGAGGTCAAGGTTGGCAGGCGCACCTTCAGCCACGCCTGCCAGGAGGCCGCTTTCCGCCTGATTGGAGAGCTATGATAGAAGCACCACGCTACCCTCCGCAGCACTGCCTACCGCTACCTCTCCTGCCAGGCGCACTACCAGGCCTACAGTGGCTTCCAGCTAGTACACAACGAGAACGACACCACCATCGTCCACATGAGGCGGGCGATGTTGGCCATCGACTACATGCACGCCAACTGGGTGCGTGCAGCTCACGACCGGGAGGACACCAACAGGACGACCATCACTGGTCTCCAGAACCAGATCAACCGCCTGAAGAAGGAGGTCATGGAACTAAAGGGACAGCTGCCACTCGGTGGGCCAGGATCTCCGGCTGACCCCAAGGAAGAGAGACCCTTCCTCCAGTGCGTGTTCAGTTGGCCTCAGGAATGGCCACATGCACCACCACCGGACACCAGCTCCAGCTCAGCGCCTAGCTCCAGCTCTAGTCCAGCACCGACGGGTGGATGGATCAGCGCGTCGTCAGGCGACGATGGCTCTCAGGGAGGCACCAGCATCCACGGGGGCTTTACTTCCACCAACGACAGTAGCTCCTTCAGTGGGTCCCACACCCACAGTGAGGCCAGCTCCTCGGCTCACAGTAGTGTGGACTACGTGGGCGGATCCAGGAGCGCACCAACGATGAGGTGGGCGACGAGCAGGAGCCGGAGTACAACTCAAATGACCGCAGGAGCCACTCGGAGCATTAAATGCGCCACCCTTAGTTTTGTCGTTTTCCATAGTTTGATTTCCTGTTTTAGTTGTAATGTTAGGAATGTTTGCTTTGCTTGGGGTTAGTTGGTGGCAAACTGCCTGTTGTGGTATGTCCACCTTAATTAGGAGTTGAACTTTGATTTTCCTCATGTTTCCAACCAAAAATTTCAGTTAATTTAATTTCAGCACTTAATCATCACTCTTGTTTCTGAGCCACCTATTTTTCTCCTTCCCCTTCCACTGCTCTCCCCTTCAGATGGTGAACACGAGGAGTGGTGCCCGTGCTACCTCAGTGACGCCAGACCTCCTTGATGTTGACCAGTGTGCCAACCAGCGGGAAGAGCACCTCAGAACCATGGAGCACCCAACACGTGCCACCACCGCTACCCGCTCGTACCGATATAGAACCGACGTTGGCACAGGTTCTGGCCAACTAGAACCAGATGATGGCTATGATGATGCAGCAGAACAATCTGCAGTAGCAACACCAGCAACCACACAACCCAATCGCTGCCCCTCAGTCAAAGCTGCTTGAATTCCTGAGGGTCAGGCCGCCAACCTTCTCTAGCACCACCAACCCCATAGATGCCAATGATTGGCTGCTGGCAATTGAGAAGAAGCTCAACCTCCTCCAGTGTAACGACCAGGATAAGGTCGCTTTCTCTACACACCAGCTCCAAGGTCCTGCATCAGCTTGGTGGGACAACTTCCTGGTGACCCGCACTGCTACCATTGAGGTCACTTGGGCAGAATTCTGCCACAATTTCCGAAAATCTCAAATTCCGGCAGGAATTGTGGCACAGAAGAAAAGGGAGTTCAGAGACTTGGTCCAAGGAAACAAGACGGTCACGGAATACCTCCACGACTTCAACCGTCTGGCACGCTACGCACCCGAGGATGTCAACACTGATGCGGAAAGACAAGAAAGGTTCCTAGACAGACTAGATGACGAGCTGACCAATAAGCTCCTCTCAAGCGATTATCCAGACTTCGAGAAGCTGGTGGATAAAGTGATCCATCAGGAAAGTTAGTGCAACAAGGTGAACCGCAAGAGAAAGGCTGCCTAGTTCTAGGACTCACCAGGGGCAACATCAGAGGCCACGGATGATGCTGGGCCAGCAGGGTGGACCGTCCACCATGATCGTCCGTCAACAGCGCCCATTCCACCCGGGGCACTTCGAAGGCAGCAACAGCGAGCAGCACAACCGTCAGTCCACTCCACACCCACCAATGGCGCCAGTGCAGCAGGGTCAGTCACGGAAAGACAGCGGGGGCAAGACCTACGTCTGCTTCAACTGCAATGAACTAGGTCACTTTGCCGACAAATGTCCGAAGCCAAGGTGAATGGGATCTAGGCCTACAGCTCCCCAGCACCCCAATGCCAATCAGCAGGTGATAAAGGGGCACATCAATCATGTCTCCGCGGAAGAGGCGCAGACTGCACCGGAAGTAGTATTGGGTACGTTTCTTGTGAACTCAATACCTGCAACCGTACTTTTTGATTCTGGTGCAACACATTCCCCATGGAATAAAAGTTGTGGAACTTAAAAATCCCCATGAGGGTTCATACCCCTAGGAACCGCATGATAACCTCTCACTATAGCCCTTCAGTGAGTCTAGAAATCCAACGATCACCTTTTCTAGCCAATCTCATCCTCTTGGAATCCAAAGACCTAGATGTCATCCTAGGAATGGATTGGTTGACCCGACACAAAGGGGTGATCAACTGCGCGGACCGCATTGTAACAGTGACTAGTTCGGAAGGAAAGGTGGTTATCTTCAAGTCACCTGTGCCGCTGCATCAGGAAGCAAGCTTAAATCAGGTCGCAGCAGAGCAACCGTTGGAAGGTGGGATGAAGCCAGAAAGGAAAATAGAGGACATTCCAATAGTAAAGGAATACCAAGATGTGTTCCCAGAAGACCTACCAGGGATGCCACCAGAAAGGGAAATTGAGTTCAGGATTGATTTGGCACCTGGAACGGCGCCAATATACAAGCGGCCATATAGAATGGCACCGAACGAGATGGCAGAAGTTAAGAAGCAGGTCGACGATCTGCTACAGAAGGGCTACATCTGACCAAGCACATCACCTTGGGGAGCACCAGTCATCTTCATGGAAAAGAAAGACAAGACAAAATGGATGTGCATGGACTATCACGCACTAAATGAGGTCACCATCAAGAATAGGTACCCCTTACCGAGGATTGATGATCTTTTCGACCAATTGGAGAGTGCCACCATTTTCTCCAAGATAGACCTGTGATCAAGCTATCATCAGCTAAGAATTCGACAAGAGGATATATGGAAGACAGCCTTCACCACGTGGTATGGGATTACGAGTGCACCGTTATGTCCTTCGGACTGACAAATGCACCTGCCTTCTTCATGAATCTGATGAACAAGGTATTCATGGACTTTCTGGACAAGTTTGTGGTAGTGTTCATCGATGACATCCTGATGTACTCAAAATCAATAGAAGAGCATGAGCAACATCTTCATTTGGTTCTTGAGAAGTTGAGAGAGCACCAGTTGTACGCCAAGTTCAGCAAGTGCGACTTCTGGCTAAGGGAAGTGCAGTTCGTCGGACACATCATCACTGCCCAGGGAGTTGCTGTGGACCCAACGAACATTGAATCCGTCACCAATTGGAAACCACCTAAGACAGTGACACAAGTGCGGAGTTTTCTTGGACTTGCGGGTTACTACCGCCGGTTCATCGAGAACTTCTCGAAGATTGCCAGACCTATGACACAATTACTGAAGAAAGATGTGAAGTTTGTCTGGACATTCGAGTGCAACCACAGTTTTGAGGAACTCAAAAAGAAGTTAGTTTCGGCACCGGTCCTGATCTTACCGGACCCCAAGAAAGACTTCCAAGTGTATTGTGATGCATCCCGCCAAGGGCTAGGGTGCGTGTTGATGCAAGAAGGTAGAGTGGTAGCCTATGCATCGCATCAGTTACGCCCCCATGAGGGCAATTACCCAACACACGACCTGGAATTGGCCGCAGTGGTCTACGCTTTGAAGATTTGGCAGCATTACCTTATTGGTAATCGCAGTGAGATTTACACAGACCACAAGAGCTTGAAGTACATATTCACCCAACCTGATCTAAATCTCCGCCAAAGAAGGTGGCTAGAATTGATTTAGGACTATGATGTGGGGATACATTATCACCCTGGGAAAGCCAATGTCATGGCAGACACCTTGAGTAGGACAAGTTACTGCATACCGCTCCAGCAGAGGCTTTGTGCAAGGAAATGTAGCGGGAATTTGAACGCTTGAATCTGGGCATTATCGAACATGGATTCGTGGCAGCCCTAGAGGCCCAGCCCATGCTTTTTGATCAAGTTCGCGAGGCACAAGCAAATGATCCAGAAATTAAAGAACTTAAGAAGAACATGAGAGTTGGAAAAGCTCAAGGTTTTACGGAAGATGAAAACGGGACAGTATGGATGGGGGAACGTTTGTACGTTCCAGAGAATTAGGATTCTTGATCCCTCTCAATCTCTCTTTCAATTCGAGGATCCAGAGAGGTGTTTTCATAGTCATCTCCGAATATTTGCCATCTCCAAATATTTTCGATTTCATTTTTCTATGATATGTCTTTCTATATGAAAATTGGTTATTTACGATGTACGATGATCCCTGTTAAGCATCCATGGCTGAATGGTTAAACGGCCCAACTCATAATTGGGAAATTTGCGGGTTCAATTCCTGTTGGATGCACGTGAACCAAAATGTTCCATAAGTCTATTAGAACTGGCTCTCTATCCATGGAATCTCATCCATCATCCATACATAACGAATTGGTATGGTATATTCATACCATAACATAAGAACAATAAGAACTCGAATTCTTATCGATACTAGAACTCAGAGCATAGGAGGGAAAGTAAATTTAAGGATGGAATCAAATACACAGTATTTATAAAAAAAAGTCTTCGTTTATTGGGAAAGAATTAATATACTTTTAATGTCGAATTGGGATTCACTAAGACAGAAATAAAGCATTAGGTCGAACTCTTCTTTGGTGTTAAGGTAGTAGCTGTGAATAACCATCGACTAACCGGAAAGGGTAATGGGCCCTATTCTGGGACATACAATGCATTACAGATGTATGATCATTACCCTTCAACCAGGTTATTCTATTCCACTTATAGATAGAGAAACATTTATACAAAACACATATCCCGAGCACACGCAAGGGAACCATAGATAGGCAAGTGAAATCCAATCCACGAAATAATTTGATCCATGGACGGCACCGTTGTGGTAAAGGTCGTAATTCTAGAGGAATCATTACCGCAAGGCATAGAGGGGGAGGTCATAAGCGCCTATACCATAAAATCGATTTTCGACGGAATCAAAAAGACATATCTGGTAGAATCGTAACCATAGAATACGACCCTAATCGAAATGCGTACATTTGTCTCATACACTATGGGGATGGTGAGAAGGGATATATTTTACATCCCAGAGGGGCTATAATTGGAGATACTATTGTTTCTGGTACAAAAGTTCCTATATCAATGGGAAATGCCCTACCTTTGAGTGCAGTTTGAACTATTGATTTACGTAATTGGAAGACGAAACCTAGAAATCAATCACTGATCCAATTTTTGACTACCTCTACAGGATAGACCTCAACAGAAAACTGTTGAGTAACGGCAGCAAGTGATTGAGTTCAGTAGTTCCTCATAGAAAATTATTGACTCTAGAGATATGGTAATATGGAGAAGACAAAATTGTTTGAAGCACACACAGAACCGGAAGCACCCCTTATTTCAAAGAGAGGAGGACGGGTTATTCACATTTAATTTGATGGTCAGAGGCGAATTGAAAGCTAAGCAGTGGTAATTAAGACCCCCGGGGGAAAATAGGGATGCCTCCTACGTTACCCACAATATGTAGAAGTATCGACGTAATTTCATAGAGTCATTCAGTCTGAATGCTACATGAAGAACATAAGCCAGATGACGGAACACGGAGAACTAGGATGTAGAAGATCATAACATGAGCGATTCGGCAGATTTGGATTCCTTTCCTATATATCCACTCATGTGGTACTTCATCATAAGATTCATATAAGATCCATCTGTCTAGAGATCGTCATATACATCTAGAAAGCCATATGGTTTGGAAGAAGCTTATACAGTTTGGCAAGGGGAATATCTAGCTGAGGAATTAGAGGAACTTTGGTAGCACTCGGGGACGGAATCAATCGAAGAACTTAAGAAATTGCCCATACCGACAGCAGCTCCCACTTTAGAAAAAACCCTATCTCATCCAACAGGTATACCTGACCTTTTTTAGTGAGTTTTGGGAAAGCGGTAAGTTAAGTAAGTCAAGCCCTTCTAAGCGAAGAATAGCGAAGAGAAATGGTAACGTAATAAGGGAAAAGGAGCTAGCAGCTTCCATATCGCCCCCCCCCCCCCCCCCCTCCAAATAACCAAAAAGTTCCAGAGGCATCTTCCATTCATTTCGATTTTAGTCTTTCTGCACCATATTTAGATCTTCCCTTTCTACGATCCGGAATTCCCAGTAAATCCTTGACCCCTCGAATATGATGGGATTTCACACCTGGCGAATCTTTCACTCTACCTCCTCTGACTAAGACTATAGAATGTTCCTATGAATTATGACCTTCGCCTAGAATGTGAGCAAATATATCATGTCTATTGCTCAACCGTACTTTTGCTATCTTACATAGAGCTGAATTAGGGTTTTTCGGTGTTCTCGTCGAAACACGCAGGCATACTCCTTGCTTCTGGGGACATTGATCCGAAGCTCGAGTACGGTCCGTGCACTATTTTTATTCTCTACCATAACGAATCAATTGATTTTTTGTAGGCATCCCTCTTTCCTATGTCCTTCCCCCCCCTTTGCCCTTTCACTAGTGGTTACTCCCAATCCGAAGCACCCCTTTTTCATTCATAGAGAGATCCAATCGTCAAAATCAATAAAAAGGCCTTCATGGACCAAGATCCAAACATATCAATCTTGTTAGCAGGTACTGCCTAAGGAAAAGAAAAGGTGACTTCCAGACTAGGAAAAGAAAAGGTGACTTCTAGTTCAGGAAAATAAAATAGGAACCAGATAAAATCGTATATCGAAACGACTTCTGGCATCACCGGAGGGATCGAACCACATTCGTAGGCCGACAATTTTTCTGGATAGGTCGAACTATTGGAAGCAAATGGAAAAGGAACACCGAGTGGAATCAAAGAAACTAGCGGACTGATCACTAAATAGATACAAATAGGTGCAAATTCCGACAGAAATGCACTTTCATAGCCGTTTCTCGCTAAATCTATCCATATTCCCTGAAGATCTATGGCACTTTCATAGCCGTTTATCGCGTTGCATACTTCATTGAGAGTCCAGCCCTCTGGCGCCTCAATCCCGTTCTCTTCCCAATGTATGGCAACCGCGTTTTCAATGTCTGCTCTGAGCGCGCCCACATCATTTGGGACTTGGATGACGACCTGGGGAATGGAAACACTGAATCCACGAATGGGTAGAGTAGTAGCAAATTCTATATTTCTTCTATCCTTCATATCCATCGAACTCAATCTCATCATAGGGTCTAAAAAGCTCTGCTCTCCTTATATTGGAGAGACTTGTTGGGGTCGGCGTTGGTTTTTCCAACGAAATACTGTGAAAAATACTTTTTGAAGTGGATAGTTGATCGAACCGAAACCAAGACACTGTACACTCAAAAAACTATTCAATGCTTTAGCTTCGTGACCTAATGATCTTTTCGGAATTTGAAGTATTCGTCCCTAAGAAAGAATCCCATTGCTAGCTTTTCAATACCAACTTGATCCCCTTGCCTATAAAAGTGCCGACTCCTTCTCTTCTCAAAGTATGGAGCACCTTTTCATGCTTACTTTTCTCGTTCACTCTTATTGGAAATTTCATTCGTCTCCAGGATCATCTTTCCTCACATGATGAATTGGAAAAGAAAGCAGCAAATAATGAAGGAAAACAAACAACGAAGGAAGAATCTACTCACAAACCCTATGCCTATGAAAGAAGACCCCTTATTCCAGTCCCTTACCAAGAGAGGAAAGCCTTGGGAACATATGCTGACTTGAGTAATTCCAAACCCATAGGGGGCTTGGTAGAGAAGAAGGATAGAGAAGTTCTCAAGTCAAGTAGACTGGGCTAGGGCCTATTACTATAGTAAAAGCAAGCTTATAGTCATACCACTTTTTGAGGTAGTCACGCTAATGGCTGGAGTCATGCTTTATAAGCTTATAGCCAAAGGGAGGATAGCGTAAGCAAACTAGTGAAGAGAAAGCTGAGCAGAATTCCTCCTCACGAGATTGACTTGTCTACTTACGAGAATATGCATTTCGAAATGAAAAGCTATCCCCAGAAAACAAAGAAAACGAATAGGGGCATAGTGAAGGCGCGTAGTGATGATAATGTTAACAATCTTCTGGATGAGCTCATTGCTCAGATAATGTTCTATGCTCTACAGGCTAATCTGAGTAAAGAGGAGGCGCGAAGCGTGAGATGGACGAGAGAACACACACAATTGGCACATAACCTTCAAAGCGTTTTTTATTGGTAGACACTGAGAAGGGAGCCCTTGATCCTAGATCAGTAAGAGAAAGACGTAATGAACCGTACAGAGACTCCCTTCCTTTATTCAGTCATGAGATGGAGCTTCGGACAATCAAGCCTAGGTGCGGAAGATAAAGTAAAGTTGAGAAAGGCTCCATTTTCATGCAGTCTTCGCCATCAATCTCGACCTCATAGTAAATACTCATTTTAGATCTAAGTTCAAAGAAATCACCGGGGGACAGTAAAATAGGGTAACTCTTCGATCGTGGGTGCGTGCGGGAAATACGGCCATGTGGAGTATGCTGAGTTGGCGTTCTCTCTTTTGAGCGGGGAAGACTCCTAGGAATTCTATGTTGTTAGCGGATGTATACACAGAAGCTCAGAAGACTCCTGGGAATTCTATGCTGTTAGCGGATGTATACACAGAAGCTCAGAAGACTCATGGGAATTATGTGCTGTTAGCGGATGTATACACAGAAGCTCAGATGCCAAAAGAAGTTTACCGAGTCAAGAAGCTTATAGAAAAGCGTGCATTGCCGAAACTTGCCAACTGTAGCTAGATCGAGGTTTGCAAGAAAGCCTACGGCCTTTGTATAAGCTTACAATACTGACGTCAATTGAATAGAAATCTAAATAGCACATCCAACTAAAAAAACCAATCTTATCCCTTATTTAGAAGCCATCCCAAGGTCCCAGCGGTCGTTGGCTAGCACTACATTCCATAAATTTCTTTCTTTTTCTTTTTCTGCTTTTTTTCTCCAAGGTTTCTGACCACTGCACGCCTAGCTCAATAACCAAGTAATATAGCTTTCGGGAGTGCTCTTAAGGCTTTGGGGAGGAAAGATATAAAAGCTCATTTTATTCTATTTTATGCTGCGGACCTGGATCAGCACATTTTATTACAACTTCTTTAGGAGTATGACATAGGGGGAGCTAACGAACTTCTTCGTGAAGGTTAAAGGAATATGGGTATTTCTGGGTTTTCTATACAAAACTAGTTGTAGTATAGTTCCTAAGCCTGAGGCCTAGGCATAGTTTTGGCTCGTTGGGAAGGCGCGCAGTGAGGCATAAATGTCTAAATAGGTAAGGTATCATAGGGTGTATCACCGGTGCCCAAGTAACTAGTTGATAGTAGATGCCCTGCCAATCCCCATTCCAATTTTCCAAGAAGGTAAAAATTTACGAATAACCAACTTAGTATGTAGCAGTCTATTCTCTTCGCTTTCCATATCATATAAAAGATCGTTATTCCCATTCTCCCGATGCAGACTTCGTAGTAACTATCTCGCTGGCAAGAAAGAAGGGCTACTATGATAAGGCCGCATGTCGGTGGAAGGCAGGAGGAATGGGACTATTCAAACTGTAGGGACTTAGCCTTAGACTGTTAGCTTGTTTGCCTTTACCCTAGAAATAACTTGCTATCCCAAAAGCTTGATAACTTCTTTGCTTATGCCTGTGGGTTGCTTTAGAATCCGAGGTCAACTTGACTGAAAGGAGAGGGAAATAGATGAATATGGTAAGGGACTTGAATTCTATCCAATACGATAGATAAAAGTGAACAAATGGCAGTCATAGGTAAAACGCGTCCTTCTAGATTCAATTTATTTCTTTCCATCGTGAGTAACTACTCCACACCTTTTACTTCACTTATTATTCCTAAGCGCTTAGGTAGGTTCCTACTATAATAGAGCCTCTTGTAGTTCCGCCGTTGTCTTGATTTCTAGTTTCATTGCAGCTCTTGGGAGTGCCCCTACATCCAACCCCTCCAATTTCTTCTGATGATAGCGTGCCAGACAAGCGTTGAGTTTTCTACGTAGGTCTTTCCCATGGAGGTTTGGGCTAACAATAAGATTACATTGTAGAGCGAAGATAGATGGATTTATTTCAAGGTTGTCCCCTCTAGGCTTGCTTTTTCTTTTCTCGTAAACGCTTATTAGATGAGATGTTCTGCGAGTAATTTTTCTCATGGGAGCCTAGAGAGAGTCCTTGGTCCGAGTGGATGAAGTGCTAGTGCTATATTTATCAGATTAGTTGGATTCTTATATGTATGGCTGCTCAAAAACTCTTATCTGGGGATTCAAAAGTTCTGGTTGTTCTTTCTGTGGTATTAGACTTATCCGCATCACGATAATTAGAAATAATTCTAACACAGCTCGGCTCCTCCCTCATTGCCCTAAAGTCTATATGTGTCTTGTCTCTTTGAAACCGGAAAGAAGAGGGATTTCCCAATTGTTCTTTCCCCTAATCTTAATGCCCCTGTTACCCACCTGTAGGTGGATCCTACCAACCAAAATCAAGTGAAAGAAGCCCTTTGACCCTCTCTTCTTTCCCCTCCCCATACCCATCAACTACTAGGTTGTGGAGAGGGCCTCGGTATCTCTATTTGCTATGAGAAACCTACAAACCATCTTAAGAAATTTCGTATTCCCCTACCCCTTCCTTCCTCAATTCAAAGTGAACGAGCTTGGCTTGATTATCTTCATCCAATTTTGCCATTAGAAGACTATCAAGTTCTAAGCGAGCCAAATCTGAATTAGGTATGGTATTGGTATTCACTCTCTCATTTAAGAATTTAGAAAAATATGGACTTCGATTCCTGTCCCGTTAGCATCTCCGTTCTGAGAGTTGGGATGACTCCGTTAGTTTCGGTCGGGAGCTGGACGGTAATGGACCTACAACCCTTGCTTGTAGACTAGCTGCAGAGCTAACCTTTGTTCTATTGGTTTGGTGGTTGATACGAGAAATGCGAAAGAACTCAACTGCGGAACGAGGGCGACCCGTGAAAATACCTCGATTTCTGACTCGTGCCATTGAACTCTTTCGTGGCAACTTGGACAACTTATAACGATGTTTGTCCCGCATATCAGACGGAAGATCGGGTTAAAAAATTCTAAAGCTTTCGTCTCAATTCATATTTAGCCACGAGCAATCTACGTTTGTGATCTCATATATTTTGCTTCTCCGACATCTTACTTAGTTTCCCCCTCATCTTTTAGCAAAAAGCCACTCCACAGTAGTAAAGTCTCATCTTTTGTATTGGCCGAAGTGACAATAGTCACATTGAACCCTCGAATATGCTCGAAGATCTCGAAATGATCTTCCAGTTCCGGGGAGAATTCGCAAAATTCTGTTTCCATAAAGAATTTGATGGAGTTTTCCCGTATTTCGACCGGAGAATCGAACATAGACATTACTATCAAGATTCTAACCAAAAAATGGTACATTCCATGCCCTCGGAGAATGCTTTGTCGTGCAAAATCACTGACATATCCAGTGTCTTTTTCGGACCCCAAGAATGGATTGGATCGAAATGACTTTCCTTTTCCCGCTTTAAAATAAGGGCCCCTTTGTGTCTGTATGAATCTCTGACCGCACAAAATCTCCATAGCCAATTTTCCAAATTGGATTTTGAAATCAGAGACAGCTTTTTGTTCTAATCTGATTTCAAACAATCCAGGAACTTCCATAACATTGGCATGATTTAGTTTGAGCAACAGATCCTGACGTAATACATCTTCGTAATGAAAAAGGATAGTTGATCGAACCGAAACCAACGTCAAGTACGAGTTATTAAGCGCTGAATCCAAATAAGTGTACTTCCTTTACGCTTGATGTAGGATTTACCTATTAATATGAAGTTCACTCTTCTGCTGACTTGAGCCCAGAAGGGAAGCGACTGATTTCCAATTCTTCTTTGCTAGGGCTTGACTCCTATGGAATTCCATTAGCAAGCTTAAAGGAAAGCCTTTTATTTTGTTTTTTGAGATACTAGTTATTTATAGGTTTAAGTTCGATATTTCACTCCGTGGGCTGGCTAATTAATGAAAGTAATTCTTGGAGGGGAATCAATCGAAGAGATTGCCTGCCTATGCTACAATTCCTTACACAAAAAGACTAGAGTGCTAAGCTGCCTTCCTGGCACCACCACTATAATGAATGGCTCAAACAAATAGGAGATAGAGAGCCCTTGATCCTTTCTAGAATAGAATATAAAGAGATATATTCCGCCCATCTATCTAGAAAATGAAAAGGAACTAATGCCACTGATAGGAGGAAGTACATAGACCGTACGCCCACTTACCACTTCAATTCAATGACGGACTTCACCGATACCAATACCAAACCTAACTTGAGAGAGATCGATCACAGGCATGTGGTGAACCATACCGGGAGAAAGAGCACTGAAATTCACCATGTCGAGCACAGGTCTCACTCCACAAGTAAAGTTCGATGAGCTCTTAGAGGACCTGTGCCTACTATCTACTAAGTGTGTGCTAGGGAAAGAAAGCAAGCTGAGCAGTTCTCACTTTGTCCGGTGACCAAGAAAGATTAAAGAATACCGTAAAGTGATCACATACCGATTCGTCACGTGAAAGCGGTGATGTGGACGTGGGTGTCCCGATCTTTCGATCAGCGGATAAGTCGATTGGATGGAGCGACGTTGGCGATCCGACTACAACCGTCCAGAGACGTTGCACCTTAGCAATCGTTACACCAACTCCAGAGGCTATTCGCAATCTCGATGGATGCACGATCAGCCCAACCACGAGGGTATTTGTTCCTGTAAGCAATCAAGAACTAGCAAGAACAAGATGAACAAGCAACTCAATTTGTGAATAAAAGATGAAGGTTTAACTCTAAGAGAACAAACGATGGGGTTTCGAAGACGAGCAAACCGGCGATCTAACCGATCACAGGATTACACGGTAAAGTAGCGATGTTAACTTTAATCTAACAAAACCTGACTCTAAACGACAATGGCTACTGAATATATATGAGTTGAGACGTCCTAGGGTTAACCCTAGAGCGCACAGCCCTTGGGCTTAGCCCACGACACAATTACAAGGCCTAGGGCCCAAAATAGACTCGGACTGAAAGAGGTACGTGCCTTGCTTCAACGATTTCGGACAGCTCAGGAGGAATTTTGATGTGGAACCAAAACCATCTGAAAGTTGACTCCATAAGCTTTCCAACAAGTACTCGTGGGTCTCGAAAGTCCTTCTAGATTACCGCTAGGTCCATTTGAAGTTGATGCTATCAGGAGGCCCGAATCCGAATCCAAAACGTGCAGAACTTTATCTCTTGCCTTCTATGGACCAAAAGTGACGTGGTGATGTGGGAGTAGACTTGGGTAAGGTCTTGGTTTGGTCCCCAATCAACTTCTTTGATCATCCATGCGTTCCTTGCGCTCGGCCTCTTTCCCTTCACCCAAGCAAGTATCTCTGCAAACAAGAACACACAAAACTCATGGTGCAGTAACGGCTGTTCAAATATATAACGCATAAATCTTATGTAGAAAGCATGCACCTTTGATTGATGAATACATAATGTTGCTAGGGTCATATCCGAGCTAGTGATGTCCTCATCAAAAGTCCTTCTGGATCAGCGACTAAGTCTATTTGAAGTTGATGCTGTTAGGAGGCCCAAATCCGAATCCAAAACGTGCAGAACTTCATCTCTTGCCTTCTATGGACCAAAAGTGACGTGGTGATGTAGGAGTAGACTTGGGGTAAGGTCTTGGTTTAGTCCCCAATCAACTTCTTTGATCATTCATGTGTTCCTTGCGCTCAGTCTCTTTCCCTTCACCCAAGCAAGTACCTCTGCAAACAAGAATACATAAAACTCATGGTGCAGTAACAGCTATTCAAATATAAAACACGTAAATCTTACGTAGAAAGCATACACCTTTGGTTGATGAATACATATGGTAGCTATGGTCATATCCAAGCTAGTGATGTCCTCATCATCCTCCCCTTCTTGATTGGAAACCATTCACAGTTTCACCTTGTCATTAAGCCTGATGAACATATCTTTATCTTTCACAACATAGGGTGAGGTAGTGTTGTGCATATGGTTGGATTATGAAGTTTTTAAACACGGTGAACACTTTGTAGTGTCGTGCAGCTCACAACACTCCCCTTCTTGCAAACCAACTGCAACTCATTTAAACAACTAGAGGAATTAGATAGAGAATTATTTATACTCATGCGGTCCTCTAGACAAGATATGTCATTATGAAAAGAAGATATATTGAAATTCGAACAAATGTATATTCTTCTTTATTATCATAATTGCCAATAACATGAAAAATCACATGAGAAGGACATGGCAAATCAGTTCTAGCAAATAATTTCTTCTCTAAACAATCGAGTGGCCAAAGATCATCAAATTGAATACAGCCCTAAGTATTTAAAGAAGATAGACTCTTCATTCTCGCTAGCAATGTGAACAACATGTCTAAAATCAGCACATGGTGATTCAACAACATTACTAACATGTTCATTCACTAGTTGTGACATGGATATAAGTGAAGCTTTAACACAGAACTCTTCTTGATCACAAGCAATAGCAAGCAAATCAATTTGTGACAAAGGCAAATCTGTGATGGGTTCCACTATTGGTTGCTCTATCATAGCATGAAAAGTGGACATGTGTAATTTAGCTTGAGAATACTCACCTTGATTAACTTCAGCATCACTTAGCTTTCAAACTCTCATATAAAGTTGGTACTTCATGCTCCTCATCTTCCTTCTGTTGACGCCGAAAACCGCCGGGTGTGCCAAGAAGCTTGCTGACGATCTGGTTCGGCGTCTGGTGACACGCGAAGGCCTGGGAGATCTGCTTAGCTCCAGTGCAGGTCCTAAAATATTTGAAGTTCGTAGGCGTGCCAGTCAATTTGACCCCGCAATTGACAAGGAGATGAAGAAATTTGATTATTGATCCAATCGGCCAGTAAGCCGATACGGATTCCTTCCAGCCGATCGCCGCTATGCTTGTGCCCGGGCCCCTGCCTGTACTCGCGCCCGGGTCTCGTGCTCGCGTCCGGGTCCTTGTTGGTCCTCGTGCCCAGATCGGCAGCAATCGCGCAATCGGCTATCAGCCGATACGGACTGATATAAGCTCCTCGTAACCGATAGCCGATGGCACCTGTGTATCGGCTGGGAAACCGATAGCGCTATGAGCAAATAGACAAGATGTCAGTATAACATGTGCATCGGCTAGAAGCCGATGATAAAATAGATATGCAGGATAGTAAGCCAGCCGACTGCTGAGAAAGCACATATGCATCGGCTAGAAAAACCGATGATAATATAGATGACCAAAACAGTAAAGATAATACAGCCGGCTTTATAAAAAGATAACCTATCGGCTAAGCACTCCGATAGAACGTCGCATATACGCCGATCGGTTCGGCAAGGATAAATCTATTATTATCGATCTAGTAGTTCAAACCTAACTGATGCAGCACAGATCGATAATAGTAAAGGAACCTCATCGCGCCGATAAACTTAATGCAACTGTGATGAAAATAACTTACCGGCTATACATTCCGATAAGACGCTTGCACAAAGGATATCAGCCTAACAGGAATAATTTATCGCTAGCAGTTTAGTAGGTCGGACCCAACCGATGCAGCACAAACTGATGATAAACTACCCCCGATAAACTGATAAAAACTATGCACGCGTGATGTGATATACCTGACCAGCCTAAGAGGTCGGACCGAACCGATGCAGCCGTAGACAGATCCGATACACCGTGGTAAGCCGACTACCATAGACCGACTAAAATATCAGACCTAACCGAGAAAGTCCTAGCCGATTGGTAGTCGGGGTAACAAGACTTACCCTCTCGCAGGAGTTCGGACCTAACCGATGCAGCCCCGCTCGAGAAGCAAGAACCCGTTGGTAAAGGGTGGCGATGCGCCGAATTTGATTGATCAAGAGATAGATTACAAGATCCCCGGGCATACGTATATATACCCCGAGTTACATGAGTCCTTATAGGACACGGTATATGATTTCCTTATCTATAACAGAAAACGCTAACGAGGCCTGACCGGACACGAGGTCAGGTTTCCTAAAAGAGATAAACCTTTTCCTAATAACTATAGTAATTAACTGCCACGCGCGGTCTTCACGGCTCCTTCTTAGACTCGGTCTACTTCTTGGATCAATTTCCATTATCCGACTGCAACCGTCCTCTTGACCGAATCTGATACAGGTCCTTACCAAATTTTGGCGTTAACACCTTCTCAAGCAATGCCACTGGCATCTCAACTATTTCCTTCTCCTCCTTTTGGTGAATACGCTGAACTTCCTGCAAAACGTTAGTAATGGGAGGCACAAACATAACTTGTTGCTCCGTCATGTTCTTAATTTGACTTTCAGCTTCACAAGCAAGCTCTAATAAATGGGGCAGAGAATTATAAGTTTCATGCGCAAGAATATCATGAATTTCTTTATTAATCCCATATAAAAATCTCATCTCTGTAGCTTCCTCGCATTCATCTAAACCACAACACAACAGATAAGTTTACAAATCATGATAGTATGATGTTACGGTTTTGCTACCTTGTTTCAAACATTGTAGTTTGTTAAACAAAATATCAGCATAATACATAGGAACATAAACATCTCTCAAATATCGTTTCAGATCTTTCCAAAGATTGAGGTATTTTATCATGCCTACAAAGATGTTTCCAATGATATGAAGCACTTTTAATTAGAACACTAGAGGCAGACATAACTTTTTATTTCTCAGACAAATTATGCATTTCAAATTCTTTATCTACTGCTATCTCCCATTCAATGTATGCATCAGGATCATAGTTTCCTTCAAAATAAGGTAGTGCACATACCTTATTTGCATCATGTTGATCACTCCTCTTGTCTCAACGAAGAGGTCGAAGTTGAGCACAGTTATCGCCAATCGCCTTGCAGATTCCTGCCATGGTTAGTAGAAAACAAGAACATACACAAAAATATGCACGCTCCTATAAACTACTAGGTAGTGGAGGCACAAAAGTCACACGCACTCAAGCTTTATACCAAGCTTGATGCGCGGTTCAGTCCCGATCTTTCGATGGAGAAGGTAATCACGATTGGTGGAAGAAACCGACGTTCACGGCCCGACTACAACTATCCACGATGTTGCGCCTTAGTGACCGATACACCGATTCCAGAAGGTGAACGCGATCTTGTGGAGCGCGATCAACCGGCCACGAGGGCTCTCGTCCTGCAAGCAATCGTAGAACAAGCAAGAGCGAGTTGAACAAGCACTGAATTGCTAAATCAAATATGAAGTTTCAATCTGAAAATACAAGAGGTGGGATTCCAATAACAAGAAGATGGGCGATCTAGTCGACACGCGCGCTTCAAGCGAAGTAGCAGTGGCTAAAACTTCAATCTATCAAAACCCAATCTGTTGTGGCGGCTCTAGAGACATATAAATAGATGGGAGGATGACCAAGAGTGTGTTGGGGTCATTCTCCAACTCTAGGACGTGCCCCTAATGGGCTCAACTTGATACATAGCCCACGGGCCAAAATATGGTGGCGCAGCACCGTAGACAGAAAAGGTCTCGGTAGTATTTTGACGTTTCTGGAATATTCTAATAAGATATGGATGTGAGGCCAGATCCATTAGAAAGTAGACTTTATAAGCTTTCCATGAAGTACTTGAACGTCCCAAACGGAGTCCGTATGAAGTCGTGGCGGCCGTTAGAAGTTGGTGCTGTCCTGCAGTCCGAATCCAATCGGCGCGGCTCCCTCTCCTGGATGGTATTCTCCTTGTTCTCCTTGGTTTCTAAGCAACACAAGAGTACACGGGTTTCCATGGTCTAAAGAAACCGAACATGAACTTAAGAGTGAACTTACTTGATGATTTAATTGACGTGCACGGGCGCGAGTCATAGGACCTTGTGTAGGTGTAGATGTAGGTGAGGATGTATCGATGGTGTTGATGTCCTCATCACATAGTATTGGTAATCTAACAAGCCTTTTGTATTTTGATGCCAGTCACAACAGTTTGACAGGACCCATTTTTCCATAAATAGTCAACTTGGGAGGACTTTTTAATCTCGGACTCAAACTAATGCCTAGCTATTATTTAGAGATGCTCTTACAGAATCCCATGCTACAGAATGAATCTAGTTACCATCCGATTTAGCTCTTAAAGTATGGACATGGCTTAAGGAGCTAATTACTCGGGTTCAAGTAGTTCGGCGTTGCCAGCAAGAGAGATGGAGTAACTAAGCCCTAACGTTAGATCCATTATCTCACAGAGTGAACGACATTCAGACAATTCATCCCTTCCAGCGCGGGTGCCAGACATCGCCAAAATGAGTAAGTCTAAGTCGCCGAAGAGAGTATTTTTGGTTTCTCTCGCAAGCTCTAATAGTGAGACAACAAAGGAAAGAATCTTCAGGCTATTCACTTCCCTCTTTCAGTGTAGCCGGGTAGCTTTATCGGCAATGGGTGGTTTTGTTTTTGGAAAGAGCTCGAAGCACAAGAGTGATAATTTCAAAAGCAGTTGCTGAAAAAATGGATAACCAAATTGGACCCGAACTTACTTAGAATTGACACTTTGTAGACTTCCTTCCAATAGCGGGTCTCAGCCAGAACCTGATTGTGCCCCTCAATCTTCTGTTTTCATCTAGCTTCACCGAACTTCCATACACCCATTGATTGTATGCTTGCTGTTCTCAACTAGGCCTCTAAATCTCCTCTGGTTTCACCTTTGCGAGTCAAAGTAATTTCCGAAAAGACACAGAGGAGCTCTCATGCGTGGACCAGCAGTAGCCCTGTCCTCCTCTTTGTTGGAAGATGAGTACACATTAGGTAATCCGCCCACGAGAGCCCAATCACAAGAGGCTCATACAGAAAGCAATCAGCCCATAGCCCAATATCGAGACCACAGCCTATTATTCAAACCACGAAGGATCCGTCTTTCATCGTCCAATCTTCTCGATCGAACATATTGACATCAATACTCTTTCATGGCCATTCACGGCCCGCGAAGATCAACCACACGTGCCCGAGATCACTACCCAACCAAAAACCAGACTTCCAAGATCCATCTCACTCAGACCCTTTTGAATGTAGCGGATAACAACAGAGCGGGGCTATCGAATTGATATGTATTCGAGTCTTAGGAGCTGGTAATCACTGATATGCTCATATTGGTGACGTTATTGTTGTTGTAATCAAAGAAGCAGTGCCCAAAATGCCTCTAGAAAGATCAGACAGAAGTAAGACGAGGCTATAATTGTACGTACATGTAAAGAACTCAAACGTGACAATGGTATGATAATACGATATGATGACGGTTGTCATTGATCAAGAAGGAAATCCAAAAGGAACTCGAGTTTTTGGTGCGATCGCTCGGGAATTGAGACTTATGGATTTCACAAAAAGAGTCTCATGAGCTCCTGAGGTATTATAAATACTAGTAGTAGAGACTATGATATAGTGGGTATTGAAATATAGATCAATTAGCAGATTATGTTTGAGCGCATATACATGAAAAAATAATCTATCGTGCCTACACAAATTCGCGAAAAATATAAGTTGGCAACAGATGGTGTTAAATATCCCATATGCACACAAAAGTACTTTAACGTAGTTTGGAGCGTTTTGTTATATGCCACACAACTCGGGAAAAATACAAGTTCCGAACAAATGGTCTCAAAACATTGTCATATGCACAAAATTAGCTTTAGAGGCATTTGGAGCGTTTGGTTATCATGACACACAACTTGCGAAAAAAATAAGTTCGCAACAAATGGTGTCAAATCGCTCCTATATGCACAAAATAGCTTTAGAGGCATTTTGTTACAGGCCACACAACTCGCGAAATATACAAGTTCGCAACAAATGGTGTCAAATCATTCCCATAAGCACAAAAATAACTTTAGATGCGTTTCAAGCGTTTTGTCATCGCGCCACACAACTCGGGAAAAATACAAGTTCACAACTGATGGTGTTAAATCACTCCATATGCATAAAAGTACCTTTAAAGGAGTTTGGAGCGTTTTGTTAACTTGCCATACAACTCACGAAAAATATAAGTTCGCAATAAATTATATCAAATCTCCCTGTTAACGCCAAAATTTGGTAAGGCCTGTACCAGATTCGGTCAAAAGGGAAATTGCAGTCAACTGGCGGAAATTGATCCAGAGGAGACCGATTCCGGGAGGGAGCCATGAAGACCGCTGTTTGGCAGTTATTTACTATATCTATTAATTAGGCAAGTGTTTATCTTTAGGAAACCTGACCTCTGTCTGGTCAGGCCTTGTTAGCGTTTCTGTTATAACTAGGAATCATGTACCGTGTCCAATAAGGACTCGTGTAATTCGGGTATAAACTACGAATGCCTGGGGACCTTTGTAAATTATCACTCGATCAATACAATTTCGGCACATCGCCACCCTTCCGACGGGATCTTGCTTCTCGAGCCGGGCTGCATCGGTTAGGTCCGACCTCCTGCGAGAGGGTAAGTCTCGTCACCTCCTCCCGCTACCTATCGGCTAGGACTTCCTCGGTTAGGTCGATATTCTAGTCGGTTTATGGTAGTCGCTTACCACGATATATTTATTTTTCTATGGCTGCATCAATTCAGTTTGATCTCATAGATTGATTAGGTATATCACATCACGCGTGCATAGATCGTCATCGGCTTACTGGGAGCAGTTTATCATCAGTTTGTGCTGCATCGGTTTAGGGTCGACCTATAAACTGCTAGCAATAAATCGTCCTGCTATGTCGATACTTTACGTGCAAGCGTCTTATCGGGGTGCATAGCCGGTAAGTTATCATGTTTTAGCATCACGATCGCATCGATCTATCGGCTTATCGAGATCTCGTTATTATTATGCAGTCTGTGCTGCAACGGTTGGGTCGATCTACTAGACTGAAATAATACGTTACTCTTAATAAGCCGATGGGGTTTTATGCGATGTTGTTATCGAAGTGCTTAGCCGATAAGTTATCCCTTATTAAATATAGCCGATTATACTGCTTGCCTTGTTTATGCTTTCTTGCTGGCAATTACTGTTACGATCGGCTAAGGGCAGCCGATTGGTTTACTCTGCCGATCCGAGTGCGAGCACAAGCAGGTTCCCGGGACGATCTCAGCCAAGTTCCGGGCACAACCTCAGTCAAGTTCCCCGGGCACGACCTCAGGGTAAGGGCCGGGGCACGAGCATAGTAAGAACTCGGGCCACGGACATGGACAGCGGATGAAGATCCGAGCGCAGATGTAAGCAGGGCCCAGGCACGGGCACGGGCAATATCTTCGCAGCGATACAGTAACTTTGGGATGATCTGGCTGGAGTCCATTTAATCTATTTACTTACATATCTTCTTGCGCTACTTTATCAAGTTTATAGCCGATTTTTGAGCATCCCTTCGATGATCGGCTAGTTTAATACTTGTCTATTATTATGTCATTGCTCTTGCCGTCATCGGCTTTTAGCCGATGTATAAGTGCTACAGTGCGTATCGGCCATCGGCCGATGAGATGAGTCCAAGCCGGCTTCCAGCTGATTGGCTCACGAATTTAACATCTTCTCTCCTTGTCAATTGCAGGGTCAAATTGACTGGCACGCTACGACCTCAGACTTTGAGGACCTGCCTGGAGTGAAGCAAATCAGGCCTTCGCGTGTTCCCAGACGCGGACTGCCCGGCGGTTTTCGGGGCGTCAACACTCCCCCATATGATAGAAAATAGCTTTAGGGTCGTTTCGAGCGTTTTGCTATCGTGCCACACAACTCATGAAAAATATAAGTTCGCAACAGATGGTATTAAATCACTCCCATATGCACAAAAGTCTTAAAGTAGTTTTGGAGCGTTTTGTTATCATGCACAAACCAATTTAAGAAAAATACAGTTCCCAACAAATGGTCACAAATTACTCCCTTATGCACAAAAATAGCATTAAAAGCGTTTGGAGTGTTTTGTTATCATGCCACCCAACTCGCGCAAAATATAAGTTCGCAATAAATGTGTCAAAAACTCTCCCATATGCATAAAAAATATCTTTAGAGGCGTTTGTAGCGTTTTCTTAACATGCCACACAACTCGCGAAAAATATAAGTTCGCAATAAATTATGTCAAATCACTCTGATATGATCAAAAATATCTTTCAAGGCGTTTCGAGCATTTTGTTATCACGCCACACAACTTACGAAAAATACAAGTTCGCAACAAATGATGTCAAATCATTCCCATATAGACAAAAATAGCTTTAGATGTGTTTGGCGGCATTTTTGTTATCATGCACACAGACTCACGAAAATACAAGTTCGCAACAAAATAGTATCGAATCACTCCCATATGATCAAAAATAGCTTTAAAGGCATTTGGAGCGTTTTGTTATCATGCCACATAACTCGGGAAAAATACAAGTTCCCAACAAATGGTCTCAAATCACTCCCATATGCACAAAAATAACTTTAAAGGTGTTTGGAGCGTTTTGTTATCATGCCACACAACTCGCGAAAAATACAAGTTCGCAACAAATGTGTGTCAAAACACTTCCATATGTACAAAATATCTTTACAGGCATTTGCAGCGTTTTCTTACGTGACAACTCATGAAAAATACAGTTGCAATAATTATGTAATCATCAATGATTAAATGCTTTAAGGTGTTTCGAGCGTTTGTTATCATGCACCAACTCCTGCGAAAATACAGTTCACAAGATGGTGTTAAATCATTCCCATATGCACAAAAGTATCTTTAAAGGAGTTTGGAGCGTTTTGTTATCACGCCATACAACTCAGGAAAAATACAAGTTCACAACAATTGGTGTCGAATCACTCCCATATGATCAAAATAGTTTTAGAGCCGTTTGGAGCGTTTTGTTATCATGTCACACAACTTGGAAAAAATACAAGTTCACAACAAATGGTGTCAAATTTACTCCATATGCACAACAATAGCTTTAGAGGCTATTGGAGCATTTTTAAGTTATCCTGTAACACAACTCACGAAAATACAAGTTTACAAACTAATGGTGTGAAATCACTACCATATGATTAAAAATAGCTTTAGAGGCGTTTGGAACGTTTTGTTATAATGCCATACAACTCGCAAAAAATACAAGTTCGCAATAAATAGTGTGAAATTGGTCCCATATTCACAAAAATAGCTTTAGAGGCGTTTGGAGCGTTTTGTTATCATGCTACATAACTCGCGAAAAATACAAGTTCACAACAAATGGTGTCAAAACACTACCATATGACAAAAATAGATTTAGAGGAGTTTGGAGCGTTTGTTATCATGCCACATAACTGCGAAAAATATAAGTTCGCAACAAAGTGTTATATAACTTCCATATGATCAAAAATAGCTTTAGAGACGTTTGGTGCGTTTTGTTATCATGCCACACAACTCATGAAAAATACAAGTTCGCAATAAATGGTGTTAAATCGGTCCCATATACTCAAAAATAGCTTTAAAGGCGTTTGGAACGTTTTGTTATCATGCCACATAACTCGTGAAAAATACAGTTCACAACAAATGGTGTCAAATCACTCCCATATGCACAAAAATAACTTTAGAGGCATTTGGAGCGTTTTGTTATCGTGCCACACAACTCACGAAAAATACAAATTCACAACAAATGGTGTAAATCACTCCCATATGCACAAAAGTACCTTTAAAGGAGTTTGGAGCGTTTTGTTATCGTGGCATACAACTCGTGAAATATACTACTTCGCAAGAAATGGTGTCAAATCACTGCCGTATGATAAAAATAGCTTTAGAGGCGTTTGGAGCGTTTTGTT
Source organism: Oryza meyeriana var. granulata (assembly GCA_003991445.1). Lineage (NCBI taxonomy): Eukaryota > Viridiplantae > Streptophyta > Magnoliopsida > Poales > Poaceae > Oryza > Oryza meyeriana. The sequence goes on from RYFJ01003270.1 coordinate 36,259, forward strand.
TATCAAAGCCACACAACTCACAAAATTACAAATTTGCAACAAATGGTGTCAAATCAATCCCATATGCAAAAAAATAGCTTTTGAGGCGTTTGGAGCATTTTGTTATTACGGCTCACAACTCGCGAAAAATACAAGTTCGCAACAAATGATGTCAAATCACTCCAATATGCACAAAAATAACTTTAGATGCATTTGGAGCATTTTGTTATCATGCCACAGAACTCGCAAAAAATACAAGTTCACAATAAATAGTGTTAAATCTCTCTCATATGTAGAAAATTACTTTTAGAGGAGTATGGAGCGTTTTATTAACATGCCAAACAACTCACGAAAAATACAAGGTCGCAACAAATTGTGTCAAATCACTCCCATATGCACAAAAATAGCTTCAGAGCGTTTGGAGCATTTTGTTATCGTACCACACAACTCGCGAAAAATATAAGTTCACAACAAATGGTGTCAAATCACTCCCATATGATCAAAATAGCTTTAGAAGGCATTTGAAGCGTTTTTATCATATGTCATAACAACTCGGAAAAAATACAAGTTCATAAAGTAACGGTGTTAAATCACTCCCATTATGCACAAAAATAGCTTTAAACGAGTATTGAGCATTTTATTAGCGTGCCACACAACTCGCGAAAAATACAAGTTTGCAACAAATGGTGTCAAATCACTCCTTAATGCACAAAAATTGCTTTAAAGTCATTTGGAGCGTTTTGTTATCATGCCACACAACTCACAACAAATACAGGTTCGCAAAAAATTGTGTCAAATCACTTCCATATGCACAAAAATAGCTTTAGAGCGTTTGAGCGTTTTTGTTATCATGCCACATAACTCGCGAAAAATACAAGTTCACAACAAATGGTGTCAAAGCAGTCCCGTATACACAAAAATAGCTTCAGAGGAGTTTGGAGCATTTTGTTATCATACCACATAACTACGCGAAAAATACATGTCACAACAAATGGTGTTATGTCACATCCATATGATTAAAAATAGGTTTAGAGACGTTTGGTGTATTTTGATATCATGCCACACAACTCCCGAAAAATACAATTTCCCTACAAATGGAGTGAAATCGGTCCCATATGCACAAAAATAGATTTAGTGGCATTTAGAGTGTTTTGTTATCATGTGATACAACTCGTGAAAAATGCAAGCTCGCAACAAATGGTGTCAAATCACTTTCAAATGCACAAAAATTGCTTTAGATGCAGTTGGAGCGTTTTCCAGCAGAGAAGTCGCGAAAAATACAAGTTCGTAACAAATGGTATCAAATCACTCCCATATGATCAAAAATAGTTTTAGAGGCGTTTGGTGCGTTCTGTTATCATGCCACATAACTCGCGAAAAATACAAGTTCGCAACAAATGGTGTCAAATCACTCCCATATGCACAAAAATAGCTTTAGAAGCGTTTGGAGCTTTTTTTATCATGCCACACAACTCGCAAAAAATACAAGTTCATAACAAATTTGGTGTGAAATCGGTCCCATATGCACAAAAATAGCTTTAGAGACGTTTGGAGCGTTTTGTTATCGTGCCACACAAGTCGCGAAAAATGCAAGTTCACAGCAAATGGTGTGAAATCGGTCCCATATGCACAAAAATAGCTTTTGAGGCATTTGGGAGCGTTTTGTTATCATGCCACAATAACTCGTGAAAAAAATACAAGTTCGCAACAAATGTATCAAATCACTCCTATGCACAAAAAATAGCTTTTCAAAGTTTGGAGCGTTTTGTTATCATGGCTCACAACTCGCGAAAAATATATGTTCGCAACAAATGATGTCAAATCTATCCCATATGCACAAAAATAGTTTTAGAGGCGTTTGGAGCGTTTTTTTATCGTGCCACATAACTCGCGAAAAATACAAGTTCGCAATAAATGTGTTAAATCTTCTCATATACTGAAAAATACCTTTAGAGGAGGATCGAGCGTTTTATTATCGTGCCACACAACTGGCAAAAAATACAAGTTCGCAACAAATTGTGTCAAATCACTCCCATACGCACAAAAATAGCTTTTGAGGCATTTGGAGCATTTTGTTATTGTACCACACAACTCGCGAAAAAATAAAGTGTCGCAAACAAATGTCTCAAATCACTCGCAATATGAAATCAAATAACTTTAGAGGCGTTTGGAGCGTTTTGTTATATGCCCATACAACCGGCGGAAAATAACAAGTTCACAATAAATGGTGTCAAATCACTCCCATATCACAAAATAGCTTTAGAGCGATTAGACGTTTTTATTATGCCACACAATTATCACGACAATACAGTTCACAAACTAATGGTGCTAAATTCACTCCCATATGCACAAAGTACCTTAGGCGAGTATTAAGCGTTTTATTAATGTGCCACACACTCACGAAAAATATAAGTTGCTAACAATGTGTCAAATGCACTCCCTAATGCACAAAAATAGCTTTAAAGGCATTTGGAGCGTTTTGTTATCATGCCACACAACTCACGACAAATACAAGTTCCTAACAAATTGTGTTAAATCACTGCCATATCCACAAAAATAGATTTAGAGGCGTTTGGAGCGTTTGTTATCATGCCACACAACTCGCGAAAATATAATATGTTCACAACCAAATGGTGTCAAAACACTCCGCACAAAAGTAACTTTAGAGGTTTGGAGTGTTTGTTATCATGCCACCTAACTACGAAATATAAGTCGCAAAACAATGTTTATATAACTTCCATATGATAAAAATAGTTTTAGAGGCGTTTTGGTGCGTTTTGTTTATAATGCCACACAACTCGCGAAAAAATTACAAGTTCACATCAAATGGTGTGAAATCGGTCCCATATGCACAAAAATAGCTTTAGAGGTGTTTGGAGCGTTTTGTTATCATGCCACACACTTCGAAAAATACAAGTTTGCAACAACTGGTATCAAATCACTCCCAAATGCACAAAAATAGGTTTTGAGGCGTTTAGAGCATTTTGTTATCATGGCTCACAACTCGTGAAAAATACAAGTTTGAAACAAATTGTGTCAAATATGTCCCATATGCACAAAAATAGCTTTAGAGGCGTTTGGAGCGTTTTGTTATCGTGCCACACACCTCGTGAAAAATACATGTTCGCAAGAAATGGTGTCAAATCACTCCTGTATAATCAAAAATAGCTTTAGAGGTGTTTAGAGCGTTTTGTTACCATGCCACACAACTCGCGAAAAATATAAGTTCGTAGTAAATGGTGTCAAATCACTCCCATACGCATAAAAAGAGTTTTAGATGCCTTTGTTTTCCATGAGTGCGCTTACGAACTCTTAAACGGTGCGTTTTTTGTAAAAATTTTCTATCTAAAAGTTGCTTTAAAAAATCAAATAAATTCATTTCAAAGTTTATAATTAATTAAAACTTAATTAATCATGCGCTAATGGGTTATCTCATTTTACGTGCGCTGAAACTTTCAGCCTCAACCTGCACCTCCGAATGGTGCCTTATTCCTTTCAATATACTGGGGTCCGAGCATATGACATACCAGACTTTCTCTTTGCTTGCAGAACACTAGAATTAGGGAAAAACTTTGCTTCATCACTTGGCCACTCAGTGACTCCGTACATGTTAGAAGTGTCCACCTTGCCTAGCAAGCATGGACAGATTGAAGGCATAAAGATCATGAAAGCCCAATCCACCAATCCATCTTATTTGTTTTGTCCTGTTGGCTCGACCAAAAAATGACCAATCATAGATAGCTCAACTCATCACAGAGTGTTTTCGTGAGATCAGAACATGGCATAGTGTATGTGGGGATAGCTTGAGCCACAGCCTTATATAAGAATTTCCTTTCCTGCCTTGGAACGAAGCTTCTCTTGTCACCCTTTTATTCTAGACCATACCTTCTGTTTAATGTATTCAAACGTTTTGCTCTCCGATCTACCAACAAAAAACTGGGCGCCCAAGATATTTTGCGTTTCTAGCTTCTCCTATTAGCCCAAATATCCCAGTAATCCGGTGCTTAATGCTTGCAGCAGTATTCCTACTGAAAAGAACTGGCATTTTCTCCACGGTTAATTTTCTGTCCGGAACATCTTTCATAGTCTTTCAACATACTGCATGGATTTCTAACCCCTGATTCTTGAGCCTTCATAAGAATTAGCATGTCATCGGCAAAAAATAAGTGATTAAACCGTGGTGCTCCAGGCATCTCTTCACCATTCAAAAACAGCCGATACTTCATTTTGAACCCTTTTCCCTACAACGGCCCAAAATCTTTTGTAGAAAATTGCAGGGATAACCATCTGGGCTGGTGATTAAGATCACCAAATACTTTCCAAAGCCACCTTTACTTCCTTTTCCAGTAAAAGTTTCCAAAAGTGATTGATTCATATCAGCGGAGGCTTTGCTGTCAATATGTAGGAGGTCATCATCAAGATTTGAATATGCAGTGGAAGAAAACAAACTTTCAATATTCACTGATCCACAAGTAGACGTGCCATGTATTTTTGTGAGAATTTTCAACTATTGTTCACACAGAGCTTAATCTCAGAGATAACTTAAGCTAACAAAGTTTTAAAAGGCTAAAAAACTGAAATTACTGGATACCAATTCGTCGTTATTTTTTCTGCCAAAATTTAGCTCTGATATCTGATCCCTCAAAGGCTCAATAAGTTGTATGTGTACACAGGGTCAGGTGGAATTGATCTCTCGAGGGTCATGCAAGAGGGTAGGCCACTTCACCACGGTGCTGGAAGCACTCTGCAGCTACCAAGTGCAAGTGCTCAGCCTGAACACCATATCCTTCTATGGATACGCAGAGAGTTTCTTCACCATCGAGGTAAATTACATATGCCCAAAAGGTTCTTGCTGCGGCACAAGATTGTAGATTTCACTGAACTTTTTAACCTATTCTTGTTAGTTTAGTCTTCTGATAAGTTGGCCACTCACTTTTCTATCTGCAGATGAAGGGTGAGCAGGATGTTGTGACAGTGGAGCTAAGTAACCTTTTTTCCAGCATTGTGGAGGTTCCAAGCATCTGAGGCTCTTGATTACAATAAACTCACAGAAATATTAGAGAGCACATATGTTTCTCTAGAAGAAATAATTCCAGTTGCAAGGTCTCGTGTAGGGAGAATACAGCGGTACCGGTACATGTTTGACTGAATGACTGATAAGACAGAAGGAAAAAGGACTGAATTTTGTGTTAAAATTGAACAAAGAGTCACAATGAATTGCAATTTGTGAACCATGTCTCTGCAACTCTGTTCCTTTCATCCTCTTGATGACTTGGTTGTTTGATTCATTGATTGTTTTCAGTTAGGCTCTTGAACCTGTTATCATTCAACCGGGTGAATATTAGTAGAATTAATCGGATAAAAAGTTCGTTAACACTTGGATTTGCAAGATTTAGCAAAGACGAATTCCTGTAGTGAAAATTGCAAAGATTTTAATCAAACTAACTCGGATCCTACAAATTGTCCAACATACTACTACTTGTGTGACATCCCAAATTATCTTTTACCTTGAAGTTTTTGTACATAATTGCTACAGTGTTTTTCCTTTCCAAAGCTTCTTCTCGATGTTACTTTGACGAAAGTAAGCATTGATAAATCTTTCCTTTATTGCCGTCTCCATAAAAAAATTGAAACGGTTTCTTTCCAACCTTTAAATTATCTCCCACGTAAAATTTTGGAAACGTTGGAATGTCATATGATTTCACATCAATTGAAAATTATACTCAGTTGATTTCCTGTATGAATTGAAAAGGTTGATTTTCTATAACTTTAGCTATGTGTTTCCTAATTATTTTAGTTTTTTCAGTTGCAACGCACGGGCATCATGTTAGTAACAAAAAATACCTATAAAGGCTGTGATGTTGATTAAATGCTTGGGTGTTGATTTTCATTACTTGGTTAGCACCGAATAATGGGCACTGCCAACCAGTTCTTATCAACTTGTGTTATGTGCATAACTAATTGCTTTGGATATAAATTTAATCATCAATTTATGTCCAATGCACATGTTCTCCTCTAATTTCATGGTTGGGCTCTCCAACACAGGTTCTTGTGTGCTGGAAGGGGTCAGATCGACATGAATCTGGCCATTAGTGTTAATCTCCTGCACCGGCAGGAAGAACCACAAACATGTGCTCAGTCTTTCAACAGAGTGTGGGCAAATCTTCCACTTCTACCAGGTTGTGGTTTGTATCATTTTTTTAGTTGGCAATTTACCTCACATTTTGTTGCACACTTGCTTACATCTCTACCATTGATTGTGCCCTCCTTACATATGTGCCCCTTTATAAGAACATAGATTGTCAGTTGTGCCAAGCAACTTTTTTCCTCATGGTTGCTAGCAGATATATAGAATTGTCATGTTTGCTTGAAAGACTTATATTGAGAGTTCCGTAGAGGTCATGGGCCTCGGGTACCTCAAAAAAAGGCAATACAGCCACTCGGATAGAGGGTAGACCAGCTCATGTAATTAGGGATATAGTGGAACTCGGCTTCATGTAACCTTGCACGATAAGTAAAGGGATATAATCATAGCCAGTTACTCTATGTTTTTAGAAGGAAATCCCTTGGTCAAGTCTGATTGGGATTCATACCTTATAACCTTGCCTCCTCGGTATATAAGGAGAGGCAAGAAGCCCCCTAGGGCATCGGCATACACCATAACCAATCTCGCCAGAGAATACAGCGAAAGCAATACACCACAATTAAAAGTAGGATATTACCTCACCCTGAGGGCCTGAACCAGTATAAATCGTCTTGTCTTTCGAAGTCCATCGAGTTTCGGTCCAGCGAGTAGCCCTACAATCAATATTGCCGATACAAAACATCTACAGTTGCTGCGCTAGGTAGGGGCTTCGTCAAAATCATCGTCATCAAGCCCGATGGATCCGACCACTGGAGTCAACGGCATCAGCTCCATCCTCGGACAAGCCATCAGCTTCAGGAGCCTCGACTTCGTCGCTGACAAATTTGGCAATCTTATCTTATCCGACTCGGTTTCGGCCCGATGGCCAGTGACCAAGCCGATCCAGCGCCAATTGGCTTACTCAACGCCGCAGCGGTTTTCAACAACCTACTCTAGCGATACCCAAGATCTACAAGCCCTGGGACAACTCTCTTTCCTAGCATTCGACTCGGATCCAGCTCCGAGCCGGCCCAGATCGGATCTAGAGGAGACGAGATCGTCAATCTCCCACTCGGACTCAATAACGTCGTAGCCATCTTCAACTCAAATCTGATGCGGCAAGACCAATCCACTAGAATTTGACTCGGATATGGCCCAGAGCTGCTCAAGATCGGGTCCAGGGAGGTTGGGGTTATTAATCACACTGCTAAACTACTCCGAATCCGACTCCCAGTCGGATAGCAGTTCAGGGAGTTTTTCTCCACCATGAGAGGTCTTTATGGCGTTAAAAGGATCTACTCCGACACAAGATGCACGCCGACTACGCAATCAGCAGGAGGAGGAAGCTCGCTGACTGTGTGAACAATAGGAGGAAGAAAATAGATGACTACAGGTTGAGCGCGACGCTCGCAACCACGATCTATGCAAGACCCGCTGAGCAGCGCAACAGGAGATCCTCCAAACCAGGGTGGGTGACAATGACATCTTTGTTACACCTCAGCAGAACGTCGTGGCCGCTGCTACACTCCTGGATACTCTGCAACTAGGACATGATCACCAACCAACGCTGACTATTCCTAGGATCAAGGCTATGATAACGGTTGCAGCATGTCAACAACGCCAGCAATCTGGAGACACGTTCATCCCATCCTACAAGACAACTTCAGATGTTGCAAACTCATCTACTGTGGTGCGCGATGAGCGGCAGGCTTTGACCAATGCCACTCGGAGTCTAACAGCGATGTCTGAGAAGAAACTACTATGAGACCTCCGCCATGACGACTAACGCTCAGAGTCACCGGAGAACATGAAGAGGACGAGTGACGCGACTTCCAGATGAACATGAGCATTTCGGCCTCCACCACGAGCGGTTTTGCCGCCGTAGTAAGAGCTGGAGCCCTCACTCGGATGAAGGAGCTCCAGCGTTCTCGCGCGAGCTACAACAAGTCGACTGGCCCACAGGCTTTAAGCCAACTAGCATAGAGAAGTACGATGGCAAGACCAACCCGGATCCTGGCTGACGGTGTACACCTTGGCGATCCGAGCAGCTGGGGGCGACCACAAAGCGTATGGCAAATTATCTCTCTATGCCCTAGCTGACTCGGCATGAACGTGGTTGACAGGGCTTCCCAGAGGGTCTATTGGCTCTTGTGGGGAACTCCGCGAGCGCTTCGTGGCCAACTTCCAAGGGACATACCAAAGGCTAGCGTGCCGAGATACGACCTACACTAGTGCCACCAAAAGCGAGAGAACGAGTGTCTTAGACTTCATCAACGCGCGGTTCCGAAAAAGAGAACTCTGACCCCAAAATCGAAACAGAGAGTGGTTATTGTGGCCTCCCAGGAAGTCAGAGACACCCCGTTCATCACCAAGTGTCGACTTGAAGCTGCTTAGGCTCCATCAAACTCTCTTTGACATGGCTAACAAGTATGGCTGATTTAGCCGATTGCAATCGTCGAGGCATTGACGAGAAGGAGTTCCAGGACAGAAGCGAACGAGTTAGGATACAGATGACGTGGCCCCATCTAAGTATCGGAGACCACAAGCGCAGAGCGGAAAGCATCTATGCCACCGAGTTGACCGGGCACCCGAGCCGACCCCCGAAAGGACGGAGGGACTACCAGAAGGGCCCAGTGCCCTTCCACCAAAGGGGAAACGGAGGCAGCGAAAAAAGGTTCGAGTGGCTCAAGAAGTCGTCATCAACGATCCTATGACTGCGTGTAGCCGAGAAGACAAGGAAAACCAGACTCAGGCACAGGTCAGCGACATATCAAGATCCCCAGCTAAGCTCAATCATATATTTGGAGGGCCGTCAGCACGAGCTCAGAGCGCAAGCAGAAGCTAACACACGGAAGAAACTTAGTCTCACTGACACCCCAAACCTATGATGTCCAAAGTGGCAATTCATGTTTGATCACACAGATCACCCTAATCGAGTAGGCACATCCTGGGTGTTACCCACTCGCCTGCGATCCAGTAATCAAAAAAGCATCAAGCTGAAGAAGTTCTCATTGATGAGAAAGCGCATTCAACATTCTGTTCGCCAAATACACTCGATAGATGAAGATCCCTCATCCGATTACAGCCGAGGCACAACTTCTTTCCATGCAGGTAATCGCGCTGCCTATCTCAACACCGCGTCAACATGTTATCGCTCTTCGGTCGACCTTGCACGCAGAAAATTTTCGCACAGAACATCGACTTCAGAGTTTCAGCGACTTCAAAACAGCGTACCACGCCATGACTCGGCGGACCGGGCACTGGCCAAATGCATAGGCTTATACCCCAGCATACACCTACATGATGTCAAGCCTGGACCAGTAGGATGCTCTCTACCGGTAGCATCAAGCAATCCTCACCTCGACTGAGTTCCCGTGAGACGGAGCAACAGAGCAGCAGCTATCAAAATTCAATCAAGGCCAATAACACGTTCCCGTGCCCGAAACAAAATCAACCAAACAGGTGAATTGCCCTGGAGTAAGAATGTATTACCTGTGAAAATCAATTGCTACGCTAGATCCCACATATGTAATTGGTCTTCAGGTATGAATACATTGAGAATCCCAAAAGAATCAGCAGCCAAGTCATTAGCCATGCAATAAAGCCAATATGTCAGTCGGTGTCCAAGATGCGATGGAGGAGGATAATGTGGCATTAGAAGATTACTTGAGCTGCCGAGGCAGAATGTTTACCATGAGCCGGAAAGTTATCTCATAGATTCCAAATGGATCCGCCCCATCCCTGAATTCAAGCCCCATCGCTTGAGTTATTCAACGAATGAATATGCGACCAAAATACCAAAAGCATTAGTTGGAGCCCATGTAATGTCAGGTCCAGTCTCGCCAAATAGAGTATTCTCATCTGTAGAACACATTTGTTTAAAGACCAAATAGCAAGTATCTGATGATGCAGTTTCTTGGTTTCTAGCCACAGCTAAATCATCGCTGAGATTGTGCCATTCCGTCGCTGTTTCTTGCACTATTGTATTTATGATATTTAATCCGCTTGACTTGTGATGAGCAAAGTGAGGCTGGTTAACGTCCGTGTACAGTTGTTCACATGCAACGGTTGGCCGCAAAACTTTAGGTTCACGAATTTTCTTCGATTTCAGTAGCCGGTTAAGATTGGCGCACCCTCATTCACGCGGTCACGACGAAACCCGCAACCGACGGAGAGCAGGCAATATCCTATCTGGCCCAAAACTCAGGAGTACAACAAAGTCTCGCAAAAGGCAGCCAAGCAGGAATTCGTGAGCTAGAAGACAAAGAGATCCCCCTAGACCCGACCTCCACCAAGATACACTTGGACCAGACGCACCCTGCCATAATAGAAACGAGCTCGTCACCTTCCTCCAAGGAAATAGATATATTGCGAAAGCCTGCCGACGTCCTGTACAAGGAGTTGATCGAGCTATTCGCCTCAATACAAGACGGGACGCCAAACCAGTTCAAACAACGACTTACCGTCTTCACCAAGACCCGCGAAAAGCTCGATCAACAAAGGAGAGAAACCAAGCGTTCTCAGCCAGTTCTATCAAGAGCTACACCCGGATGGCTGCAAATCCAGTCTTGGTCGGAAGGAAGATGGGTAAATGGCGTAGATGCTTCAACAGCGACCAACTAAACAAAGCGTTCCCAAATCCTGATCACCAAGGAGAGACAGGTGGTGTGATTCAATTGCGGGAGCAACTACTCAGCTTCTCGATTCTACTCCGGGATATCATCAGATAGCCTTAAGACAAGAGCGGCCTGAAGACTCTGTACCCTCCTCTCC
>RYFJ01003271.1:0-43559 GCA_003991445.1 Oryza meyeriana var. granulata
GGAGACCATATCCTGAGGGGTACAGAGATCTATCAACTAGGGTTGCTCGAATTAACCGTGAGTGCGAAAGCAGTATCGGTTTGACTCCTGTAAAGCCAACGAATAAACAGTTATGTATTTGATCTACATTCATCGGATTCTATGTGGAGATGGTGTCGACCAATCTTTAGGGTTGCGAGTGTACTCTACAAGGGCTGTTCCTCGATCTGGGTCGCGTGGCAATGTGTTCTTATAATTCTTCAGGGCAAGACTACCGAATCTACAGTGGCAATTCACGCCGAATTTCTGTGCTGCAAATGTGGTATTTAGGCATGGCGGAACGAGGCTGTGGGCGTAGGCGTTTTTCGCTTTGCTGTTAGCTTGGCCTTCTGGATCGGGTCTTTACATGTTGGGTTCTATTGACTATGTTGTTTTTACAGTTAAGAATTCGTTTTCGGTGGCCGGGTGCCGGGGTGGGCGATCTACGTAAGAAAAGTTATTAAATGACGGTCTCTTTCTTTACGTGCGGGTGAATCGCGTGTAATGGCACTCTGACAGACTGACATCGGTTAGGCAGCGACAGTTATTGGTAATCACCGTTACTGTTGTGGTTCGATATATTGTGTGTCGTGCAGCAGTTTTGGGAGGTTAGTTCAGATGCGGAGAGTACTGGGTTCTTACAACTTGTTGTTAGTCGAGTGCTGTGCTTCTTGTGTGCGTTGTGGGTTGCATTGTGTATTGACTTGGGGCAATATGATAATTCTCTTCGCGCCAGGCTTGGTGCCCGCTGTTGCGTGCTGGCATCTTGATCTGGCTATGTCGAGGGTCCGTGCATGTCTGTTGGTATTTAGAGAAAGGTTTTATTCATAGTTCATCTAAGTATTGCGAGGTCCCTGTTGCAGGGCCTGAACGCGGCGGTGTGAAGGTATCCGCGCGCTTTCATGAGAAGCCGGATGTTCAAGAGCGGTCGATCAGAAATAGATGTATTATATCAGAAAGGGTGTGCTGCTCTTGCTATATAGTCTCAGGTTTCAGGTTCGATGTTCTCACGATGGAGGAATTCCGATTCGGTCTCTGAGGTTTGTGTACGGTGCGAGTGGAGGAACAGAGAGGAGGTTGCAGTATCATGTCGGGGTCTATATGGGTGATATGGCAAAGAGGGTTGCGGCTAGGATTTGTGAGTAGTACAGTAAAGCCTATCAACGATATTTGATTTGCTGGGTTATGTTGGAGGTGCTTGGCTGCTAGTAGATAAGAGATACGAATATCCGCAAATGTTTGTGTGCAGGTGTATTGCTTCAGGCGAAAAACTGAAGACGAAATAGAGAGGCGAGTGGCTAAACATACTATATGTCGGATCATATGATCTGAGGTAATTCTCGTGCCATGTAAGTTTGGTCGGTCAACAAATCAATCGGGTGTGCTTTTCTGTCTGGCTAGGTGCTGTGAAGAGACCAGAATTCGAAGTTAGTACAAGCAAGCAATGAGGACTTGATGGGCAGTACCGTCGTGCTCACGCGTAATAACGATGGCGATTGGTGCCCGGATCACGTGCATCAGAGAGCTCAGCGCGACGTTAGATGGAATGATCGTTCAAAATGTACAATTTATGGATTACTTTAATCGGGCATAATGAATAGAGATAAATAGTAAGGGATATGGGAATTAGTCATGGGAGTGAGGTCCGGGAAAGATTTTGATGCCGCATTTGGAACTGGCCTTGCATTTCGTGTATCGTGGGCTCGTCGGATTGCTGCTGGGATCTTGACAGGGGGAGATTGGCATCAGTAGAAGAGTTGCCCCGGCCGGAGTGAGGAAGCTAGGGGGGCGTGGCGAATGCGATGGACTCGAGCCAGGGAGAGGTTTTCGGATTGGCGGCAGGTTGGAAAGAAGGAGAGGCGGTGGTTGATAGGCCGATTAGGGCAGTATTCCATGAAGAGGTTCTGAGATGGGTATTAAGATGTGTAAGTTGATGATCCAATGATGTCCAGAATTCTCACTGGTGCCAGGTGGATATTCAGGCGAGAGAATCAGAAGATGAAGGGCGTATCAGCGGTTACGACATCCCCGGCGCGGACGAGCAGCGGAGGCAAGAGACCAAGATCAGGAACGACGCGCCGAGTCGAGTGCCCGTCAAATAGAGAAACAGCAGTTAGCGTGCGCGGGAGGAAATAAGGGGAGTCGAAACGGCTGATCAATCGCTCCCGTAGATAGTGGTGTTCTTTTGCCTCGGAGTATGATGTAGAGCTTCATCCAGGGATGAAGAAGCAAGCAAGGGGGCGTTTTGCGGACTCACACGGCGATTACGTGCATCACCTTGTATAATTGGATATTGGGGATAACTAAGAGTCAGAGGATGGCACGTAAGCCATTATATATCAAGGGGCTATGTGATGGGAGCCGATGAGAAGAATGCGGGTTGATGGGGGAGGCAGCAGTTTATGCTTTATGCCTATTGGCTACATTTCGGAAATTGCGGAAGGTACTGCCGAAGAATCTGATAAAAGGACAAATATTGGTGTTAACACGGTCGGTGGATTCATCAGAGGCGAAAGGCGTATTGAACGTGGGAGTTGATAGTGGGAATTAGACTTACTACACATTTTTCGTCATTGACGGAAGGGGTTCATATAGCTGCTTCTCGGCAGGGACTGGATTAACGCGAACTGTTGCGTGCTCGATGTCATAATGTTTGATACAATGGCAAGAGATCAAGTGAGGTGGTCTAGCAGATGGTCACACCATTGATGACCGATCTACCACCAGTCGGGGGAAGGGCCGATGGTGGGTTGATTGCTGTCAAAAGAGTATGGGATAGGAGACTAGTTAAGGGGCACTAGCCAGGGAAGGAGGCGATTCCTGCAAGTCGGCTCGGATTGTTGGACTTCGGACTACCGCTGATGGGGGGTTCTGGATTGGAGCTGTGGGGGAAGCTGGTGGCAAGGTTTTCAGTGCGGCCGATGATTTGGAGGAGATGCGAGCATAGGCAGGAGAGTTATGGGCAGAGGCGACGAATGAAGCAAAGAAGTTATGTCCTGAAACTTCGGGCAGAATGTGTAACATTGCTGGAAGGAGTGAGTGGAGTGGCTTTCGCTTGGGGAGTACCATGAGGATGCAGGATTAAGACGATATGTGGCGGGTTGTTAAGCATGTGGCGCCCATTAAAGACAGGATTATGGTCCATCTCGAAGGGGACAGGGCCAGGGGAAGATCAGGCAGCGTTTATATGCAGCCAATCAAAGCGGAAATCAAAGGTTAGGTTATTGATGGAAGTTATAAGGTCGATGGGCTACTGTCTCTGAGTGGGTTTTATTCTGTCCGGTGGAGAAGAAAAAGGAAAATTGAGGATATAGTAGTTCGATTCTCCGATTGATAAAGCTACGCCCAAGAATGATACCTCGATCTGATAGCGGGATACTGGTGGATGCGATCAGGCACAAAATTATCAGCTTCATGGACGGGCAAGCAGGATACAGCAGATGTTTTTGGGTCTGAAGTCAGATGCATACATAAAACTGCGTTTGGGTGTCCTGGAGCTATTGGCTTGTATTGAGTGGGTATAATGACTTATTGGATGCAAAGTGCGGTGTGCACTTATCAGATGGGCGAGAACTATATCTTTATGATCTCATTCGCTTGTTTGTTAAGATAATTTTACATTGAGGATGTGGTGGTGTATAGTTCTAAAAGGAGGAAGCGCATATATGCTGATTTGCGGTAAAGTGCTGGAGGGGAAGAAATAACGATAGTAAGGATGAATCCATAAGATGCGCTTTTGGTGTATCGCTGGCAGTTTTGGTTTTATGGTTCTGAGCGAGGGATTGAAGTAGTCGTAAGATCAGAGCTCAAGACAGAACACCTAAGCTAAGACAGAGTTTAGTATGTTGATCGCAAGATTAACTTGTGGAGAGTTTATATCAAATTTGTCAGGGAGATTGAAGTATGTTACTCCGTTAGTGAAGTTGAAAGCGAAAGAGTTTGTGTGGGGGGTCGGCACATTGCAAAAATTTGGACGAGATCAGGATAATAATCTGAGTTCCCACGCTATTAATTTTGGGCGAGAGGAGTGCTGTTAGGTTGTATTGCAGCGGTGAGGAAATCCTCGGGTGTGTTTTGATACAGAGTTTGAGGGAAAGGAGGCGAGTTTGTTTTTATCTGAGGCAGAAGGCTTTTTGCGATGCTGAAACACGAGATATCTCTGCGGCTGGGAAATTGTTCATTTTATTTTTCAAGCACAGAAGTTGAGGTACTTTAATATCTATGCTGAGTGACAGTAGTTGCAAGGGATGTGGTCAGATATATGTTGTCGGCTCAGTCTGAAAGGGCGGTGGTAAATGGATTTTGCTTCGATGGAGTTGATTGAGATTAGTGGAATGGTCTAATAGCAATCAAGGGAAGATGGTGATTTCATTGTACAACACAGAGGGGTCGATGGAAGGGTATTGGAGCCGATTCCTGACTTTGTTGTTTTGATGGATGGTTTGCAAGCATGCTTGTACTTGCTGCTAATTTAGTCGCTCGGGCGGGCAAGTTTGAGTATTTGGCTTTTTAAATAAACATATCGGACTAACAATCAGGGCATGAGATATGAGGCGGTGCTGGAAAGGACTTCACATTCTTAAAAAGAGATAGGAGCCAATATCATGGAGATTTTGGCGATTGTTTTATTGGTGATCAGAGAGTTTCTGGGGAATACAGTGCAAGGAGATGTTTTTGATCGATTATAATCATGAGGATATGCACGGATTTGTTAAGTTTCAAAGATGGTATCAATAGATATATTGCTAGGGAAAAAATCTAGAAGCAATGTCTTGGCACGAGATATGCTCTCAGTGGTATCGGCTGAAAGGTAGTTAGGTTGAAATACGCGATTAGTGAAGTTTCAAGATCAAAACGTTGACTGGAGCAGGAGATAATGATTTCTCAAAATTCGTCACAATGGTTTTCCAGGAAAATTTGGTTATAAAGCTACTAAGTATGTGCTGCTTGTGGGACGACTGATATCGACTTTGAGGAGTTGTGCTTAGGCTGCTTAGTTTGGAAGAGCGCAAAGTGGTTAGTGGAGGTGCTGAGGGCGTTGTGGAACTCATCAAATCGGCTCATAAGATGAGTGGTTTTTGCTTTGGAAAGTGGATATTTTGGCGACAATGCTGGAAGATGTTCAGGTACTATAAAAGGATGTCAAGATTGTCAGAAATTTGAACTGTACAAACGAGCAATTCAGATCGACTTGAATCCTATATCAAACCCGTGGCCGTTCAGAGGTAGGGGAATTGACATGGATCGGCCAGGTTTCTTCATCAGTCAGGACATAAGTTATATGGCGACTGACAATTATTTTACAAGTGGGTAGAGGGATTCCTTGAAGAAAGTAGTCCAGGGAAGGCTCGAGTTTCGTAAAGGAGCATATAATTATAGGTTTGGAATTCTCAGACGATAATTAATGCTCAGGGATCTGTCTCGTGTCGCGATAGTTTCAAGTTGCGCAGTATGGGAATAAGTTATTAATCATCGCCTTAATATGCTCCGGCTAATGGACAGTGCAGAAGCGCTAATAAGAGTTGATCAAGTTGATTAAGCGGAAGATTGATAGGCGACGGGGATGGATACATTAGCCGATTCATTATGGCTATGATGGCGTGCATGGATTACTCGGCCGTGCCATATCAGTTGTATATGGACTGAGGATTCTACCTTGGGAGAGCTAAATCGGCTCTAGAGAATTTTTTGCAGAATCAGTTGAAGGCGTGATTATTATAACTTAATGACGAGATGACTTGAAGATTTGGCTAGAATGGTTAAAGATTGGAAGATCAAGGAAAACAAGGCTTAAGGCAGCTTCGGCATTACAACAAAAGTGGTGAATATGTCATTCTGCGCGAGGGAGATTGTATGGAAAGTTGATTTTGCCGTGATCGGTTAGAGATAATAAGTTTTGGGAATGGTCGCCATAATTGGGAAGCGGCCTTGATTAATGTTGTGCTGGTAAAGCTATGTGTTAAGGATTTGACGGGACGGAGTTGTTAAGCATTATCGGGAATATCTGTAAGAAATCTATCCTAGTGTTTGATCGACTCTTAAATCGGTTAAGTGCAGCCGATTTTTAAAATTAGTTTCGGAAAGCTGATGTTTTTGCATCGCTAAAAACAGCACGATATCAATGATATCGCAGTTAGATCAACAAACAGCAATTTTTATCAAGATGAAGGAGGCAGGCAACAGAACCGATAGATATATTACAGAACAACCAACATGTTTCACGATAGCCATTGCATTATTTATATGAATTTTGGTATCATTTAATTGCATGCAGAGGATTGGTCATTCAGTAATGGATGATGTTGTCTTCATCGAGCCCGGGATGGGGTCTTCAAATTCTTGCGCCGAGGAATGACGACGCACTGTGGCAACTTAGCTCTTGTCTTGATAGTTTGCGGCATGGCGATAAGCTGGGATTCTGTTGCTTAAGGTCTTGCGAAACTTTTTTCAAGTTCCTGCAGCAATGCGGCCTCATTTTCTTCAGGTTGATCAGCTTGGGTTGGAGCTTTGGTGGGCACTGCCATGTCATAAGTTTTTTCTTCTTATTTGGGCTATAGCGATTCGGTTGGATGTCTTGGTAATCTCTGTTGGTCAGCGCGATCGGCTATGTGTCTAAGCTTGAGTTTAAATCTATGAGACCCAGATATGCTGCGGGAGTTAGTGCGTCAACGAAGTTCTTCGGGTAGAATGGTGTTCAATTTTACAGTGCTTGCCCGTAATCGCCGAGTCTTTCACTCGCGATCATTGGGTTTTTCCCCAGCGACTGGTGATGCCGTTAAGTAGTGCGCAAATCGGCTGGGAAGGATGGTTTGGTTACGGCTGGTGGTGTTTCGTCTTCTGCCTCCAAGTAACTGCCGATGTCAAAAGAAAAATCGGCTAGGATTGCAAAAATGAATCGGTGAAAGGATCATAAAAAGTTAAAAGCGAAATATGGGCGTAAAGAGTACTGAGGAAGTAATGCAGCTCGGTGGCTTGGGCTTAGGATGATAATAGTGTTCTTCGAGGGCCGATTTAGCCGATGGAATAGGAAGTCCTCAATCGAACGTGGAGGCTTGGGCTGAGAGTGGGGCAGCTTGGAGAGGAGCATAGGCTTAGTGTTGGAGGATGTAGAGGAATGTTGGGTTCTGGGCGTGACTCGAGCTGAAAGGGACTATAAGATGATTAGAAAGTGGGTACTCATTCAGACTTGGCGCATACCGAGGGATGAGGGAGCCGATGTTGTCTGGGGAGCAGAGGCGTGTGGCAACGATATCGGATTGGTTTTCTGTTCTTCAGGGAGGGGGTAGCGCAATTTTCGTTTTTGGTCCTATCGGCGAGGCGTTGAGGAGAGCCGTGAAGATGGAGCTCCGCGCCCTAAGTTTGGAGTGGCGATAGGAGGTTGATACAGATCGGCGACCCCTTTGCTTGTTTGGGGGCTCGAACGTTGGCAGCCTACAAATTAAAAGAGAGATGATCGAGGTGATGATTAGGCCTTGCGGGTTTACTTCGCGGATTCGATGTAGTTGACGTCAAGGGCGGGAACAGTAGAGGTGGCTGCTAGGCTGAATAGATTTCTTCCATTGATACCATCGATAAAAAGCTTGGTGTTGGAGTGCAGAATAACCTCGTGGCTGGCGCCAGAAAAGGGGTTCGTTTAAAGTCGCTCGATCGTACTCTAGGGGTTGCGGACATTGCCAGGTCTGAAGTTTGTCGATGAAGAATAAGCCGATCGGGAAGCTGACCAAGGTCGAACTGCTGGGAGCCCCGATGGATGGTTAAAACTATGTGATGGTTGCGATCGGCCAGGGAAAAGCAGTTGGCGAACAAGGGGGTGATGGCGATAGGAAAGTGTCTTGGACTCATCATTATCCAAGCGTTGATGGGTCGAGTTGGAAGGCATGAATGATGATGCGTCATTATATGCCAAACAAGAGTGCTCCCTGTGAAATCGCAAATAAAACCTTGAACACTGACTATCAGCAGGGTTATTTGCTCGCCAGAAGAGCCGTGCAGCTTCGCCCATGAACGATCGGCGTAAGGGGATCTTGGTCTTTGTTGTAATCGTTGGAAAGTTGGTTGAGAGAGAAGTATCAGAGAAGTGCTGGAGGTGTTAGAATTGAGCCAGGTGGCACAAAGCCAAGACCCATATGCGACGGCTAGCCGGCCGATCGCTTGGTTGCTATTGGTGAAGCGCAGCTGATAGGTGCGCAAGAAGGAATTGCCACGGGGATCTATTTTCCGATCAACAAGCACTGACTGCTAAACATTGCATGTTGATTGTTGGACCGAGAGTGCGCCACCAAAAACAACTTTCAGCATAATTCAGAAAAGCAACAGGTCCGTATCGACTGATCCAGTTCCCTATTGATGGATTATAACTGACAGCCGCCGATGTTCTTTGCTTTGGGCCGATGAGGCAGGTTGAATCAGAGTTGAATGGGTGATGTCGCTCGTCGTGTCCAGGCAGGTGAGGCAGTCACATCAGCCAAGTGGGGGTCACGGCCCGTGCGAACATGGAGTTGAGGGACAGACAGAATAGAGGCGATGGAGCAGGGGTTCATTCCCTTTCCATATCGGCCAGAGAGAGATTGAGCAGTGGCAGATATGTGATTTCCCAGAGGGTTCTCTTCGCAGCCGATACCTTATATCCAAATCCTCACAGAGCTTGTCGCATGCGAATGCTATTGGTCTAGTCACTGACTAGCATGGCCGAGGTCTTGAAGGGATAACTTGAGTCTCGGGTTCATGAATTGTGGGCTCTTCCACTACCATGGGGCCAATGATATGAAAAAATTCGGGTAATCGCGGTCGGGATCAGATCTGGTCTCCTAAGATGCACAGTAACAGAAAACGATGAGAACAAGGCGAAGAACATGGATGTGCACTAGGCTACAAAATGGGAAAAATAATGGGGGCAGGGATTACCTCAGGGAAGTGCGGGGATGCATCGCGAGAGAGGAAAAGATGGCGGATAACGGTGAAGAGAAGGCTGTGACCGGTTTCGTCTGGGTCGCTGAGCTTGTGAAGTTTTGGAAGATGAAGCGGTGGTGCTTCTGGGATGTGAGATAAAAGGCTAGGGGAAGAAGCGTTTTTAGAGATATGAAATGACGGGCGAGAATGAGCCGTTGCCTGTTAAACATAATGCAGTGGGCTACCTTGGGCCGCTTGTATGGAAGCATTTTGGAGCAAACGAAAGAATTTCCGAGTCTATAGAAGAACTCGAAATTGGGGGGGCAGTGTTAAAGCAAAATTTGTAAGGGCCTGTATCAGATTCGTCAAGGGGAAAAATTGCAGTAACTGGCAGGATGATCACAGAAAGAGATCCGGAAGGGGCCGTGAAGACGCTGTATGGCAGTTATTACTATGTATATTATTAGCAAGCGCTTTATTTAGGAACCTGACTCGTGTCGGTTGGGTCGTATTAGCATTTTCTGTTATAGTTAGGAAACATGTACGTGCTAATAAGGATATGTAACTGTATAAATACGTATCCGGCGGACTGTAAATTATCCGCCAGATCAACAAATTCGGCGCATCGGCAGCTTTCGACGGGTTTTTGCTTCTCGAGCCGGTGCAAGGTTAAGTTCACCTCTTGCTGCGAGAGGAGTCTCGCACCCACCCGGCTACTATCGCAGGCTTCTCGTTAGCGTCCGATATTCAAGTCGGTTTATGGTAGTGGCTTACCACACGATATATTATTTATTATGGCTGCATCAGTTCAATTTGATCTCATGAGATGCTTAGGTATATCACATAAACGGCGTAGATCGTATCGGTACCGGGAGCTGGGGTTTATCATGCAGTTTGGTGCTGCATGGTTTAGGTCGACCTATTACGCAGTGATAAATCGTTCCTGTTAGGTTATTACCTTATGCGCAAGTGTTTATCGAGGTATAGCGATAAGTATGTATCTTACATAGATCGCATAGGGTTATGGCCTATCGAGGCATTGTTATCATCATTCAGTCTGTTCTGAAACGTTGGTCGATTATAGACTGAGATAATAGTTACTCTTGTAAGCGATGGTTTTAATGCGGTTTTATGGAGTGCTTAGCCGATTAAGATTTCTATAGCAGCCGATTATATGGCTTGCCAATTGTTTAATTCTTGCTGCACTATTTTATGATGCAAGGGCCAGGATTGATTTACTAAAAAGAGATAGGGCACGAGCCTATCAAGTTCCGGCACAATCAGTGGCTAGGATCCGGGACGGGTACAGAGCGAGGACTGGGGAGAACACAGGTGAGGACCCGGCACGGGCACGAGCACAGGTGAGAACCGGGCACGGCACGGACATTCAGAACGAAAATCTGGGCGCTGGCACGAGCAAGGGCCCGGGCGCGGGTGCGGGCGATATCTTTGTAGTGCATAATAGTTAATCTTTAATCAATAATTCGGCTGACGTTTATTTAATCTATTTATTTATTATTGCATCCTGCTTATTACCTTATTAGTTTACAGCCGATTTTGAGGCATCTCTTCAATGATCGGCTGTTTAGTATTCATTATTATTATGCGCTATTACTCATGCATCATCGGCTTACAGTCGATGTAAAGTGCTACAGTGCAACATCGGCCAATCGGGCCGATGGGATGAGTTCCAAGCCGGCTTCCAGCGATTGAGCCTCACGAATTTGACATCTTTCCTTGTCATTGCAGGGTCAAATGACTGGCACGCCTACGAACCTCAAGATTTTAGAACCTGCACTGGAGTGAAGCAAATCTCCCAGGCCTTCGCGTGATCTCCAAGGCGCCGGACGGCCCCGGCGGTTTTCGCGTCAACAGTACAACTTGCATTAGCATAGGATTTGGCTGGCGACCCTCATGAGGCCGATACCTCACCCAGCTGAGTGATATACGACCCCCTAGTGCGGAAGTTGGTTGTTTTAGCTCACATGGAGCCGTAGTGGGAAAGACGACATCCCGACTGGTGAAGAGTACTCGTCAGTAGCCCTCATGGAGCATTCCGAGCGTATCTTGGCAGACTAGTCCAGCCCCCGAGCATAGGAGATAGGCTCGCAGCTCTGAGTTCCTGTCACGCGTATCCAGTGCTGGCCCTGCACTATAAAGTTATCGGATGAGTAGCATCTGATGATGAAAAAACAATCACCCAAATAAATGTATTTTACAATATATGTAAATACGAGTTCTTCCTCTTATTTTGATATTAATTTCTCCGAGTAGTTTGACCCCTTACGTTAAGCACTCTGCCGACTAGTCATAGCCCCCTAGCGTCGGGAGTTGGCTCATGGCTCTTTCCCAGACACGCGTTTTGGGTGACTTGAGTTCATCTTTCATGGAGCAAAGTTTCACGGATTGGAATTTATGCTACTCGAGTAATTTTGCAATCATTTAAGAGAAAAAACAGAAAAAAAGTGTAGCTTGTACACCTATTAGGTGTAAGCGGCTGCGGCATTGGCAAAGCCAAGTGAAGAAATATTTATCAGGAAGCGACTTAGCTGTTCGGTATTTCGGAGTGGGGGATACCATCCTTGCGTTTGAGCTTGTGAGCCCCTGAGCATGTCACTTGTTGTTCTGATAATCTTCAGTTGTAGGAGGTCGATGACGGTTGTGACTGACTGCCACAATGAAGTCGTCTGACTTGCATTTGCGATTTCCAGCTTTAGTCGGGACCGCGTCATCGGTGCCCTGCCGCTTCTTCTGTCAGGGTGTCTTCTTGTCATCGAGGGCCTCAGCAACAGCATTGGCGAGTCAGGTACTTGTTTGCCCATGTCGAATAAAGCCTTGACAGAGTTAGGAGGCTTCGTGTGGTATTTGTCAAATGAACGAGGTATCTTTGACTCTTTTCGAAAGGCGGCGATGACGACCTCATCCTTCATCATTGGGATGAATTCTTCTTCTCAGAGAACCTCTTAATGAAGTCATGAAGAGACTCATTCTTCCTTTGATGTAACTGATACAGGTTGTACTCGGAAGTTGGCCTCTCGTATGTTTCCTAGAAGTTGGCGATGAGGCATTCCCGGAGTTCTCCCCAGGAGCCGATTGATTGCGTTGGGAAGTCCTATTAGCCATGGTCCTCGGCTGAGTCGGCTAAAGCGACTGGGAGATAGTTAGCCCAACCACATTTGGATTTCCTCCAGCTGCTCGGATCGCCAGAGTGTTAGGCACCGTGAACCAGGACTCGGGATTGGTCTTGCCGTCGTATTTGTCGATGCCTGTAGGCTTGAAATCCGATGGCCAGTCGACCTGTTGTAGCTTCTGGGTGAAGGCCAGTATGCCTTCGTCTTCATGAGGGCTCTGACTCCGAATACAGCGACGAAACTGCTCGTGGTGGAGGCCGCAACGCTTGTTCTTGTCTTCCAGTTGGTGTTGCTCATCTTCTTCTCGTTCACGGTGCCGAGCAATGATGTCTTGCCGAAGGTCGCGCCGTAGTCGGTCTCGGAGGTCCTGATCGTCCCGACGGTCGCTTCGACGCCGCTGGTTGTTGTTGGGGTTGCCGAGTGACGTTTGGCGTGACTCCGTGTGCAGCCGACTAGAGCGACCGCTCGACGTCGCTTTGAGGTGGATGAGACTGCCGCTGGGGAAGCCGACCGACTGGTCAGTATGAGTGTGTTGCCCGACTGTTGGTGATGTTGACAAGCAGCCGCGGTGATCATAGCCTTGATCTTCGCGATGGCCGGGGTGGCCTGGTGATCAGGCCCCAGCTGGACCGTGTCCAGTAGGATTGCGGCGGCCACGACGTTCTGTGGTGGTGTGACGAAGACGTCATGGTCGTTGACTTTTGTTTGGAGGGTTTGTTGCTGAGCGGTTCGCCCAGCCCTGCGTAGGCCGTCGTTGTGGGCGTGCAGGCGTCTTGCTTCTTTCTCCAGTTGTTCTCGCAGTCGGCAGGCCTCCTCCCCTTGTTGCTCATGTAGTCGGCGTGATTCCTGAGTAGGAGTAGAGCCTTTGGATGCCATGAAGATTTCTCGTGGCGAGGAGAAGCTTGCCGAACTGCCGTCCGACTTAGAGTCGGAATCCGACTAAGAGTCATAGTTCGACTGAGAGTCGTAGTCGGAATAATTGATGGGGGTGATTATAAATCTGATCTTCCTAGATCCGATCTCGAGCGGCTCTGGGCCGTATCCGAGTCGAACTACAGAGGATCGGGTTTGCCGTGTCGGATGTTGTCTGAAGATATCCGCGGCGTTGCCAAGTCTATATGGGAGATTGACGATCTCTTCCCTTCTTAGCCCAAGTCTATATGGGATCGAGGCTTCCGAATGAGATTATATCTCCGGGGGAGAATTTGCCGCCATCGACTCCGGTTGCTGGATCCATCAAGCTTGTAGATGTATATCTCGCCGAAGCCCCTACCTGGTGCGCCAACTGTCGATGTTTTACACCGGCAATATGAATATGGGGCTACTCGGCGGATGGAAACTCGGTGGATTGCAAAGGAACACAAGGAGATTTTATACTGGTTCAGGCCCTCAATGTGAGGTAATACCCTACATCCAGTTTGGGGTGTATTCCTTTGAGGAATTGTGGTGGCGATTCTGATGAACCAACTCAACCCGCCCTCATGGGGCGCCCTGCCTCCCCTTATATACTGGGGGACAGGGTTACAAGGTAGGAGTCCCAACCGGATTACGGCCAAGGGATCTCCTCTTAGAGATATAACGCACCCGACTAGGATTGTATATTCCTTTCTATACAAGACAAAGTCTGCCGAATCTAGCTATATCTCTAATTACAAGGCTAGGTCCATCCTCTATCCGAGTGGCCCATATGCTTTTTATGAGGTACCCGGGGCCCATGGCACCCACAGAACCTACGAGAGGCTGTCTTCATAGCACAATCTTTATCAGCTGCACCAGAAGAAGAATGAGTCTCTACGAGATTTTATCAAGAGGTTCTCAGAGAAGCGCAACAAGATCCCAATGATCCGTGACGAGGCTGTCGTCGCCGCCTTCTGCAAGGAAGTAAAGGACGCCCCGTTCATCGCGAAGTTCACTCAGAAACCGCCGTCGTCTGTCCGGTCTCTGTTCGACATGGCCAACAAATACGCCGACTCGACTGAAGCGGTCGCAGAGGCCCTTGACAAGAAGAAGGAGTCCCAACAAAAGGGCCAAAAGGCGAAAGCCGACAACGAGCCGTCTCAAAACAAGTCTGGCAACCGCAAGCGGAAGTCGGATAACGAGGTGGCCAACATGGAGCGTACCCGGTCGCGGCCCCAGTGGAACAACGACTACCAGAAAGTCATGAGCGGGCCATGCCCCTTCCATCCCAAGGGCAAGCACGTGGCCAAAGACTGCTACATGCTCAAGAAGTTTGCCTCCAAGCAGGCTTCATCGTCTGGCACCGACAAGGACAAAGACAAGCCAGACTCGGGTCCGGCTGATGATTTTCAAGATCCTCAAGCCGAGCTCAATCACATCTTCGGGGGGCTGCTCGCGTATGAGTCCAAGCGTAAACAGAAGCTATCAACGCGCGACATCAACACGGTCTCTACGACGAACACCCCCAGTACCTGTGCTGGTCAGAGATGGCATTACCCTCAATCACGCAGATCACCCAGATCGGGTTTCTCACCCGGGACGTTATCCACTCGTCCTGAACCCGGTCATCAGAAACATCAGGCTGAAGAAAGCCCTCATCGACGGAGGTAGCGCGCTCAACATCTTATTCGCCAAGACTTTGGACGAGATGAAGATCCCTCGTTCAGAACTACGGCCGAGTACTGCGCCCTTCCACGGGATAATTCCCAGCCTGTCATCAACTCCACTCGAGCAGATCACATTGCCAGTAACCTTCAGCACGCGGGATAACTTCCGCACAGAAAACGTCTGCTTCGAAGTTGCCGACTTCGAGACCAAGTACCACGCGATACTCAGATGACCGGCACTCGCCAAATTCATGGCGATACCGCACTACACATATATGGTACTCAAGATGCCTGGGCCAGCAGGAGTCCTCTCCCTCCGCAACGACATCAAGCAAGCCTTCACCTGCGACAAGGAGAGCTGCGAGCTGGCTCAATCACAAGAGGCGGCAGTCGGGCGCGATAGCATTCGACAAGCCGTCACAACTGAAGTCGAGCAAAATCAAGTTCCAAGTCGGAAATTTCAACGGACTCTGACACGAAGAAGATCCCCCTGGACCCTTCTGACCCCTCCAAGACTACTCTAGTCGGGACCGGACTCGACCCCAAATAGGAAGACGTGCTCGTCACCTTCCTACAAGACAATAAAGATATCTTCGCATGGAAACCGTCCGACATGCCAGGCGTACCAAGGGAGGTGATCGAGCACGCCCTAAATATGAAGACAGACGCCAAGCCAGTCAAGCAACGGCTGCGGCACTTCGCTCAAGACCACAAGGATGCTATTCGGAAGGAGATTACCAATCTCCTCGCAGCTGGGTTCATCAAGGAGGTCTATCACCCGGATTGGCTAGCAAACCCAGTTCTGGTCCGAAAGAAAAACGGTAAATGGCGCATGTGCGTTGACTACACCGATCTCACCAAGGCGTGCCCCAAGGACCCATTTGGTCTTCCCAGGATAGATCAAGTGGTAGATTCCACGGCTGGGTGCGACCTACTCAGCTTTCTCGACTGCTACTCGGGATACCATCAAATCAGCCTGAGGGAGGAAGACTGCTTAAAGACATCTTTCATCACGCCGTTTGGAGTGTACTGCTATATCACAATGCCGTTCGGTTTGAAGAATGCTGGAGCAACCTATCAATGGGCCATTCAGCGGTGTCTGCACACTCAGATCGGGCGCAACGTGGAAGCCTACGTCGACGACGTGGTGATCAAGACAAAGTCCAAAGAAGACCTCATCGCTGACCTGGAAGAAACCTTCCAAAATCTTTGACGATTTAAGATGAAGTTGAACCCGAAAAAGTGCGCCTTCGGTGTGCCATCCGGAAAGTTACTCGGCTTCATTGTCTCGCATCGTGGCATCGAGGCTAACCCGGAGAAAGTCAACACCATAATGAACGTGGCTCCCCCGACTAACCTCAAAGACGTTCAGAAGCTAACAGGCTGCATGGCGGCACTCAGTCGGTTTATTTCCCGATTGGGCGAATGGGGTATGCCCCTCTTCAAGCTACTCAAAAAGGCGGACAACTTCCAATGGACTCCGGAAGCCCAACAAGCCTTCGAAGACTTCAAACAATTTCTCACATCACCTCCCGTGTTGGCGTCACCTATGCCCCAAGAACCACTAATGCTATATTTGGCGGCAACCACTCAAGTAATCAGCATGGTACTGGTGGTCGTGCGATCCGAACAGGGTCATATCCAGAAAATTCAACGGCCAGTTTACTTTGTCAGTGAGGTGCTTGCCGACTCGAAGACGAGATATCCGCAGGTCCAGAAGCTGCTATATGGCCTACTTATCACAGTCCGGAAGCTGTTGCATTATTTCCAAGCACATCAAGTCACGGTGGTCACAGCGTTTCCACTCGGGGATGTCCTTCATAATTGCGAGGCCACTGGCCGAATCGCTAAATGGGCACTTGAGTTGATGGCGTTCGATATCACCTTTCAGCCACGGACAGCAATTAAATCACAAGCTCTAGCCGACTTCGTGGCCAAGTGGACAGAAGTTCAACTGCCTACATCAACTACAAAGCTAGAGTACTGGACAATGTACTTCGACGGTTCTCTACGGATCGGCGGCGCCGGGGCTGGAGTCATATTGACGTTCCCCACTGGCGAAAAGCTAAAGTACGTCTTACAAATCTACTTCCCGGCTTCCCACAACGTCGCCGAGTACGAGACACTTATCCACGGGCTCCGCATCGCTATATCACTCGGCATACGTCGACTGGTTGTGCGCGGGGATTCTCAACTCGTGGTGAACCAAGTCATAAAAGACTAGACCTGTCTCGATGACACCATGGCGGCATACTGCCAGGAGGTTCGCAAGCTGGAAAACAAGTTCGACGGGCTAGAAATAACACATGTCCTGCATCAATACAATGACGTGGCAGACGAGCTGGCAAATATGGGATCCAAGCGAGAAGCGGTTCTGACTGGAATCTTTGTCGAGCAACTCATGGAGCCATTAGCCAAGAAGAAATCGGCACCATAGCAGTCGGGAGGCGAACCTACCCTGGCTACAGACGAGGTGCTGCACATATGTCAAGACTGGCGGACTCTTGTTGTCAAATTTCTCTCGGACGACGAACTCCCAGAAGATCACAGTCAAGCCGAGCAGATCAAGCGTCGAAGCAAAAGCTTCCTACTAGTCGGAGAAGACCTGTACCGAAGGAGCCCATCCGGTGTCCTCATGCGTTGCATCACCACCGAGGAGGGCAAGCAGATCCTGCAGTCGATCCACTCGGGCATATGTGACAACCATGCCGCATCCAGGACGTTAGTCGGAAAGGCCTACCGGTAGGGATTTTTCTAGCCCACAGCAGTAACAGACGCCAAGGACATTGTTCGCAAGTGCGAGGGTTGCCAGTTCTACGCAAGACAAACAAATCTCCCAGCCCAGGAACTCCAAACTATCCCTATTTCTTGGCCATTCGCAGTATGGGGGCTCGACATGGTCGGGCCTTTCAAGAAAGCGCCAGGAGGGTTCACACATCTATTCGTCGCAGTGGATAAATTCACCAAGTGGATTGAGGCTAAACCCGTTGCAACAATTACAGTGGCACGAGCAAAGGACTTCATCATGAGTATACTATACCGGTTTGAGGCCCCTAACCACATCATCATCGACAACGGTACTCAGTTCACGGGCGGCATATTCCAAGACTTCTGCGAAGATTTCGGCATCAAGATCTGCAACACATCTGTAGCACACCCGCAGAGTAACGGGCAGGTCAAACGAGCCAACGGTATGGTCTTACAAGGCATCAAGGCCAGGATATTCGACCGACTACAACCATACGTGGGCCGGTGGGTACAAGAACTTCCATCTGTTCTCTGGTCTCTCAGAACCACGGTTAGTCGGGCAACAGGGTAATCCCCTTTCTTCCTGGTGTACGGTGCCGAGGCTATGCTACCAACAGAGTTACAGTTCAACTCTCCGCGAGTCCGGGCTTACTCAGAAGACGTCTCAAATAATACCCGACTGGTCGAGCTAGATCAGTTGGAAGAAGCAAGGGACACCGCAACAATCCAGTTGGCAAGGTATCTTCAAGGCCTGCGTCACTACCACAACCGCAATGTCCGTAGCCGCGCCTTTTTGGTCGAGGATCTCGTCTTGAGGAAAATACAAACCACAAAAGACAGCACAAATTATCCCCAATCTGGGAAGGGCCGTTCATTATAGCCGAGGTCATGCGGCCAAGCGCCTACCGACTGAAGACCGAAGACGGCATTCTCATCAGCAACTCATGAAACATAGAACAGCTACGTCCTTTCTATACCTGAGTTTTATAATTTTTCATGTGTATAGTTTCTCTGACTCACTACGCCGCTTGTATCAACCGAGTAGTGAGTCGGGGGCTACATGTATATATGTGTTCTGTCAATAATATACGAGCTTATCCTACTCTAGTTATGAAGCTTTACTACGACTGTCGTGTTTGCCCGAGGACATCTTCTTACATTGAACGATTTTATTAAGTTCTGACAGACTAACTTGGCGTAAACTACACGATCAAGTAAAGCTAATGACGACTGAGTGATAAGCTTGGTGGCAGCGCACATATATTTACACATGTTTTCCACAAAAGTTTATACATACCGACTACATAATATATTGCCCCTACAGACCCAGGTCTCGGGTAATTATCTCAACAGTCGGCTTCGCCCGGGCAATCAGCTCCAGCGCCTCTTCGGGCATCGTCTCCTCGGCAAACCCCTCCCCGATGGCTTCAATGTCTGCCCTCGGGTAGATGGATTTCGTCATCACCAGGGTCTGGGCCACGCCGGCAATGACATGCTCATCCGAGTACTTCTTCAAGGCACTCGGTGCATCCTCAAGACGCGCCTCTACTTAGGGGATCCTGCTGCAACTGGTTCCCACAGGGCTGGGATCTATCAAGTCAAGGAGCCCTTTCACGGACCCGACGGGGGCTTCCCGTGACTCCCTGATGACTCTTATCTCCTCTGTGTAGAACCGATACTGGGCCTGGACATTGCCTCTCATGTCTGTCCAAGTCCACTGGCAAGTAAACTTGTCAGGCTCGGTTGCAGATGGAATGACTAATGGATTGGTTAAGATCACGGTCAGGTTAGGGACTTACTTTCATAGTCGGCCTCCCACTTGGCTACGGTTTTCTCCAGTTCGGCTTTTTCTTCGTCGAGCTTGACGGTGGCCTCTTTTAACTCGGCCTTTTCCCTTTCAAGCTCGGCGTTGGCTTTTGTCAGGTCGGCCTTGGCCTTCTCAAGCCTGGCTCTGGCTTCTTCGGCCTTCTTCAGCTGGGTTTCCCCCTCTGTTCGGGTCTTTAACTCGGCTTCGAGGGCTGCACGACAGATTAGTCAAGAACTCGATCGTGCGGCCAAGACACAACTAGGCAGTCGGGAACAACTCGACTGGAGAAATACATCAAGAGTTCAGTCGGGAAGACGCATTCGGGGGACTTACCTCTAATCTTCGCGGCTTGGGCCCAATTTTCATCCCTGAGCTGGGTGGCGGCATCCTTTAGCCAAGCTTCCCTCCCCGCGTGGCGCTCCTCCATCTCGGCCTTCAACGCCCGGAGCTGCTCTAATTCCGCGATGTCGGCGAAACGGGATTGGGGGTCCCACATACCCCGGGGTCACGTGGGTTTTTGGCCACGTCAGCTCCTCCGGGGCCACATTCTGCACCGGCGACGACCGGCTACAGCCTTCTTCCAGTCAAGTACCGGGGGCCCAAGGACATCCCCGGCCCCGGGTCTCGCCCCCGTGCCCGGGGCCTCGGCTTCGGTTCTGAGGCGGGCCCCCAGGACACATATCTGGGACTTCCCAGGGCCGGGTCTCGCTCCCGGGCCCAGGGCCCACAGCTCCCTTCTCGGGGCACGCCCCCAGGACACATCACTGGGATTTCCCGGGCCCGGGTCTCGCGCCCCGGTCCCGGGACACTCCATGGTCGGGCCCCAGGTCTTGCTGCCCAGTCCCGGGGCCCACATGCTCCATGCCCGGGCCCTGGGTCTCGTCCCCGGTCCCGGGAAGCTCCATGCCCCGGGTCTCGTCCCTGGTCCCTGGAAGCTCCGTTCCCGGGCCCCAGAACTCGTCCCCGGGCCCGGGGCTCACAGGCTGGGCCTCAGGGCGCACCGGGACGTTCCAGGGCCCCGTGTCTCGCCCCCGTGCCTAGGGCCTCGACTTCGGTTGCGGGGCACGTTACAAAGACATCCCTGGTCCCGGGCGCCGCTCCCCGGGCCCGGGACTCACATTTTCCATCCCCGAGGAGCTCGGCGCCTTGTGTGTGTGGAGGACTCGAGGAGCTCTCTGCCCCGGGCATGAGGTTGACTCAAGCGGACCAACTCGCCAACTACCCGCATTAATGGCGAGGCGACGGAGCGTGTCACCCCTGTCGCCTGCTTGGCCACGCGTGGGTCTCCCACAATGGCCCCCCGCGGGCCTGCTCTGCCACGCGTGGACGTCTCACGATGGCCCCCCGTGGACACACGACCGTGCAGTCAGAGACTTTTGACTTCGGCGGCGACGGCGTGCGCCGTCACATCCTCACGACTTTTAGCCGCCTACAGCAGACCAACTCCGGCGTGGGCGTAGCAGGCGGACATGTGCAACAGGAGAAGTGTCCAGAAAAGCTCTCTCATGTATACTTGGCACTGTGGACTCCCCTTGACCTATAAAAGGAGGATCCATGCCACAGTCTGAAGGGTCGATCACTGGTTCTCGCTCTCCCTCTCCAGCGACTCTCGGAGGTTCTTGCCCGGTCTCTCTGGTTCTCTCTGGCTCTCTAGTTCGCTCTCTCGCTACTGTTCGTCTTCTTCAACTCGTTCTGTCTCTCTTTACCGAAGGGAGGGCTAGCTCCAAAGCACTTCTGAGTTCACCTTGTAACAGCAACCCACATTCATCTCCACATAGCAAAACACACACAGGAGTAGGGTATTATGCCTCCGCGCAGCCCAAACCTGTCTACGCCTCCTGTCTTCCTTGCGTGCCATCTCTCAGCTCGGGTCCTCGGAGCACATATTCTCTCCGACGCCGCAAGCCGTCCTATGAACAACTCCCCTGGCCGAACCTCAAAAGGGGGGTCCCCAGACTCCCCGCGGTGGGAGTTCTTTTCTCCAACACGCGAGGTGGGGGGCCATTTCCACCAGGATCTCGGTCATGGCCTCATTGCGGTCGACAAGTTTCTGCTCAAGGAAAGAATAAGCCAAGAGTGGAGTCAGGCATCAAAACAAGAAGACCACCATGACTCTGCCACAAGAATTATACCCCAACTCCCTAGGACCCGGTGATGGTGGCGTGGAGCAAGCTTTCGCGTTCCCTTCTCGCCGCGGCCTCATCAAGCCTGAAACTCTTCACGGTTCCGTCGGGCGCCGTCCAGGTGAACGTCCGAGGGAGCCTACGCAGAGGAGCTTCAATCCGAGGAAGGTTCGGGATCTCTGGCGGCAGCGACAACGATGACCACGACGGCGACGGGGTCCCGGCTCCCACGCCGGCGTCACTCGTGGCCTCAGGAATCAACTCGGGGGCTCCAGTAGTGACCTCTGCAGCGGGCAGCGACTCAGGGGTTGGAGCAGCAGCCTCAGTAACTGCCCCTTGGTCGGGCGGCAACTGCGGCCCCGCCGTCGGGACCACCTCAGTCTCCGTGACTGGGCTGGCCTCCTGCTCAGCGGGTATGCTCGCAGGTGCCGGCTCGGCTGGGGCAGGCTCTTCAAGGGGAGCGGCTGGAGCGGTCTCCTTGAGATCGACGTCGGCACGCTTCCTACATCACAAGACAATCACCAAAACACTACTGCAACACGCAAGAATCTCAGAAGATCCGGAGCAGCATACCTCTTGGAGAACTTCAGTTTCCTGCCGGGCGACCCGAGTCCTGGCGGAGCGCTACCTCCGGTGGTCGGCCCGGTCGGCGAATTAGTCGGCGTCATAGTCGGCGGCGGCACATCAGCTCGAGTCGGCCCCAATTCCGGTGTGGCTGGCTTGGGCGCCCCCGTGCTCGGCGGTGTCTGCTCTGGCCGGCCCCTCGGCGGTGCTGTTGCTGGACTCGGCAATGTTGGGCTCGAACCCACAGGTCTCAACCTGGGGCTTGATCGCCTGGGTGTCGTGGCGGTGGGGTCCTTTATCTTTAGTCCTCCTGCCACGGCGCGCGGCGTCATGGCCCCCTCGCCCCGATACAGAATGGGCTTCTTCCCCGCTCTCTTGGAGTCGGGCTGGCCAGCAGAGGGGCTCCTCGGCCTCTTCTTTGATTTGACGGCCAACAACGGGCGCGCGTCCTCATCAAACTCTTCGTGCCACTACAGACGAGTCAACAAGATGCATCATATAATGCTAGACAACCGCCGACACAAGCCCACAGGCATTCATCACAGAAGAAGTTTAAAGATTACCTTGGTACGGGGCCGAATGAAGCTATAGGCCGCAACCCGGCAACTATCGTCTTCAGTCGCGATCACCCCTTCGGAGAAGTAACCGAACAGGGTCTCGGTTACTACACGCTTGTTGGCTGACTCATTGCTTACTCGGTCAGGATCGTTTTTGCCCTTAAAAGCCCAGCCAAATGCACTCCTCAGCTTCAGCGGCTGGATGCGCCGAGTCAGGAAGCGACAAGCCACCCAAGGTCTTGTCAGGCCAGCCTTCTTGAGGTCATCTAACTTCACCAACAATTGATGCACCTAGCCCATCTCCTCAAAGGATGGCTCTGCTGACCAATTTGGTAAAACCACGAGCGGCAAGCCGGTGAATGGGCGCAAGGAGGGAGCCAGATCTGCGCAATAGAACCACTCCTTGTGCCAGTCTTTCAAGGAAGATTTCAAGGGAAGATCAAGATAAGTTTTCTTCCCATCACTCCTCAGCTGGAGACCAGCCCCCCCAATCACACTAATATTATTCTTGGAGGGCTGGGGTTTGATGTGGAACAGATGCCGGAAGAAAATAAAATGGGGTTCCACACACAAGAAGTACTCACAGAGAGTAACAAATATGGAGATCTGAAGAATCGAGTTGGAATTCAAATGCACCAACTCCAGCCCGCAGAAGTCAAGGACGCGGTGGAAGAAATCGGAAGAGGGAAGGCACAAGCCCCGATCGAAAAAAGAGGCGAAAACTACTGTTTCACCAGGTTGGGGATTTAGGATCAACTCACCCTTAGCCGGCCGCCAACGAATCACCTCTTGGCTGGGCAACTTCAGTTGACTCTCCAGCAGCTTCAGCTTCGCCGAGCCGCAATCTGAAATCGGCCAAGCACTCTCCGATGCACCCACAAGATCCGAAGCTTTCGGCATGGCTGGAAGTGGTAAGATTTGGGGAAAAAACGAATCGGGGGCTTGGAACAGACGAAGAGGATTGGAATCGCCCGAGTTTGGGTTGGGAACAGCAGCAGCTAACCCTAGCCGAGCAGGAAGGGAAAAGTTGGGCGCGAAGGAGGAAGACGAAGGATTGGTTAATTTGGGGAAGATGAAGGAATCTTTTTCTCTCTCCCCGCTTTTTATAGAGCCAATGCCGACTAAATGGGCTTGGGCCTGCACAGTCAGCACTGAACCACCAAGATATGAGTTCCTACAGTAGCATGCTCCATGTGGGCCGCCTGCAGGCTGAGTTGAAATTATAGCGCTGGTGCAACTAACAGGAGCCGATGAGGTAAACAGATATGCTTCATGAGAGCCTTATTGCTAAACATATATGTTTGGGTATCTACTTTATCCACCAGGTCTCGAGGATATATCCTTACATGGATCACAAGCTGGTCTTCATTAAAATTGAGGATGCAGGTATCTTTCTCGAGTACACCTAACCACGCTGGGGATTTATTTTCATAAAGTGGTACTCGGCCTACATGCGTGGCCGTCAGTTGCCATGAGCAACATTATTCCAGCCGATATGACGCTGAAGAGTCTAACTGTCGAGTAGTGCACTACTCGGGAGAGACTATAAATCTCTCATTCCCGTTGACATGATACGGAGGAGTCTAACTTCTGGGTGGGACGCCACTCGGGAAAGACTATAAATTCCCTTATTCTAGCTGATATGAAGCTGAAGAGTCCCATATACGAGTAGCATCCTACTCGGCAAGACTATAAACACACATTCCGACTGATATGAAGTCGAAAAGTCCTATATACGAGTAGTTCCCTACTCGGCAAGACTATAAAGTTTATTTCGGTTGACATGATACCGAAGAATCTTATATACCAGTAGTAATCTACTTGGGAAAGATTATCAGGTTAAAGATCTTTGACTTTATGTTTAATTGTCTTCACAATTAAGCACAAAGTCGGGGGGCTACACCTAATAGGTGCGCTTATTCGGCGCACATTATTCATACATCTATATGAAGCCCTTCATAGCCTCGCTGCCAGCTAACATGAAGCGGGACTCAGGAAGAAGACCTACTCGGACAAAGAGTACTCAGGAGCATCGCACTCGGGCAATCTTCACCGTGGAGGATGAGCACTTGGCATCAGCTTTGACTCAACTATAAAGGTCTTAGGGGCTACTGTGGAGGCTATGGGCCCCGGGTACCTCATCACCAATATATAGGCCACTCGGATAAAGTATGGGCCGAATCATGTAATTAGAGATAAGATAGCACCCGGCAGATTTTTACCTTATATAATAAGGAAACACAATCTTAGTTGGATAAGTCTCTATCTCTAAGAAGGATATCCCTTGGCCGTATCCGGCTGGGATCCTTATCATGTACCCCTATCCCCTAGTATATAAAGGGAGGCAGGGCGCCTCATGAAGGCAGACGCAAGATCATCGATCACAAAACACCTCAGAGGAATAACACCTCAACTGGACGTAGGGTGTTACCTCACATCGAGGGTCTGAACCAGTATAAAAACTCTCTGTGTTCCTCTGCAATCCACCGAGTTTCCCTTCGCTGAGTAGCTCTATAGTTTTATTGCCAGTGCAAAGCATCGACACATACAAAGATATATTCCTTCCAGGTCGAAGATAGTTGCATGAGTCATTTTATAGCTTCTGAAAGTAAATTATGGATACACTATTTTTCTAAAATGAAACAACTTTAGATTAAGGGAAGTTTTTTATTGCAAACATGCCGTGCACAAAATGGGATACACCATCTTCAGAATGGTGCATTAGGACATTTGCTCTGTCCATGGCAGGCTCAATTATTTGCCAACGGGATGACAGTAGGGCAAAGTAGTTTAGGTGTGCTTTGTTTTTCAAAGATCACTTCAAAGTAATCTTTGCAATTGGCTGTACTTCCTCTTGTTCTTGAAAAATGAAGAAAATATGGTACATTAACTGTTTATCTACAATCTGAGATCACCTCACTATCCTGCAACTGATGCAAGGAGAATCTAGCTAGGTTTTACTGCTTGCTGCTGGTGCTGCATAGTACCATCTTGCATGTGTTTTTTTCAACAGTAGTTCTACTAATCTACTAAGTAGTAATATGCTGAATTATGTCCCATGGACAGAAAGCATGGATGGAGGAGGATAACTTAATTAGCGAGGGTACCAATAATTTTGATTGGACTAATATGGAAAGCCAACCTGACGATCACAACAACCAGTTGTGGAGGCTAATACATCTGTGAGACCAAAAAAAAAAGATATAAGAATTTCAGTAATGACGAGGACAACCTATTGGTGTCGGTATGGCTAAATGTTAGTTTGGATGTTGTTCAAGAGGCTAACCAATCTCGATCTACATATTGGAACTGTATTTATGATTATTTCCATTCAAACAAGACCATTAGTTTATATCACACGCAAAGTTCATTCATGCATTGCAATCTCTTATTATCACATTATCATTTTGATTTCATCCTTGTTAAAATTATTATGTTAAACCTCTAACTTTCTTTAATTTTTTGCAGCTACCGCACGTCCCCGAGCACGGCCTCTGGCTCAGCCTCTCGTCATGCTCCGTCGGCCGGCCCAGGTGGCGGTTGCGCCTATGTGCGTGCAATCTCACCGTCGCCGCCGCCGCCGCCGCCCACGCGCCGGCGAGTGTCTTGTTGGAGGGGATCGCCCTAGCACGGCCGTCATCGAAGCATGATCTTTTGCAAGCCCACCTCGTGCACCTCGGCACCAGTAAGTTCTGCATCGCCAGGTTCATGCATGAGGGGACGGAGCTCACATCCATATCCATTCAACCGCCCAAACAGGTTCGTCCTTCTGACCGGTGTTGAGGTGCGTCATCGTGCCGATGACGACGAGGTCCTCCTGGCCATTGTGCACAGATCTCATCAACGCTAAACCTTTCATGACGACGGGGATTTTGTTCGTGGTTACTCTCGAGTATTTTAATTTGTTCCAGTCGTTTTTCGGTGGTACGGATCCAGTTTTGCCATCGTACCACCTTCTCTGTCATTCTATTTGTTAAATCATTGTCATGATTAATATTTTGTGATGAACAATTGGCTTTAGAAATGATTTATTTAATGGAATTTACAATTGGCTTTACAAATGATTTATTTAATGAAATTTGGAATTTGGTTTAAAAATATATGTGGATGTTGGTGTGAGTGTGTGTGACTAATGTGAGTCAAGTTGGGAAAGAACTTGTGCTCGGATATGGCTTCTTTGTTTTTGCATGTATAGGTGAGTCTTGAGACCTCGGGAGTATTGCCAGTGATGGATCGGGAATCGACTTGGAAGAAGTTGATGTTCAGATGATCGGGAGATCACACGGGATACTAAAGGCTAGAGGTTAATGCACGTGGAGGTGAATATTCCATATGGTATACAAGAGGAATTGTGTGCGTATGGAATGAGGAGTTTATTTTGGATAGAAGTCTATGATTGCAAAGTTTGAGTCCTAGTAGGATTAGGAGTTCTACTCCTACTTTGTGTAGGAGGTTTTAGGTATAAATAGATAAGGGGTTGAGACCCTAGAGCCATAACTTTTGGAAGAGGGAAAAGCTAGGGTTTAGTTTTGAGAGAGGAGTGCTTTGTATGCACTTTATAGACACATCTTGATGCAATAAAGTTGACCTACTTTTAATAGTTTCGTCGAGTTGTGTTCTTTGTTCGTGGGCGGTTAGATCGATAGCATCAAGGCGATCGGAGCACCGGCAGCACTACGATCCGACCGGCGGCAGGTAGGCAATCAGGCCGACAGTATATGGCGGTGCATCACAACTTCATCCAGGTCAGAGGTTTCTTTTATTTCCGCTACAAGATTTGGTTCTTTGGTCTTTTCTACCATTCACCCCCTCAGGTAGGCTTGCTACTTGTGTTCGATCCTACAACTGGTATCAGAGCTTTGTTTTTGCTTCTCTTTTGATTTTAATTAATCTTGAGTTACCATGGCGGATAAATTTTCAATCAAGCCACATGTTTTTGATGGAGTTGATTTTCAATATTGGTGCAAAAGGATGCAATCTTATATAATGTACCAGAGTTTTGATATTTGGCAAAAAGTTTCTAAACCCTATGATATACCTGATGAGATTACTGCTGCCAATAAAACTGATTTTGAAAGCTCGCAATATTATTCTTAACGGAGTTTCTCATTCTAATTTTGATCGAATTTCTCATCTTGAAACTGCGCACGAAATGTGGAAGACTCTATGTGATTTTCATCAAGGGTTTTCTAACATCAAGGAATTGCGCAAAGATGTTTTTAAAAAGAAGTATATGAAATTTGAAATGAAATCTGGGAAAGCTCTTGATGATTATTATGCTCGCTATAATAAAGTTTTGAGTGATCTTCGTTCGGTTGATGATTCTTATGATACTAATTATACTCAATGTGAAGTTTCTCGACATTTTTTGAATGGTCTTGATATGTCTATTTGGGAGATAAAAGTTACATCTATTCAAGAATCTGTCAACATAAATACTCTAACTTTGGAATCTTTGTACACCAAACTTAAGACAATGAGATGAATATTCTTTCTCGCAAGATTGATTTTAAATCAAATGCTTTGGTGTCTTCTTCGAGTTCTTCTGTTGATGCTTCTTCTTCATCTGCTTTTACTGCTTTTAATGCCATGTCCGATGACCAACTCGAGCAAATCTCAGAGGAGGACTTGGCTTTGCTTGCTAACAGATTTTCTCGAGCTTTGAGTAATGTTAAGAATAGAGAAAAAGGAGGTCCAATCCGGTGCTTTGAACGTGGAGAGCTAAACCACATTCGTTCCAAGTGTCCTAAGCTCGGGAGATCCAACAAGGGAGACGAAAAGGAGAAGAACAATAAGGACAACAAGCGCTCAACTTTTGAGGACAAAAGAAAAAACAGCAAACGTAAACTAGTACGCCAATTGCTAGAAGCTTTCAAGTAAATTGAGTTGAGTAATGAATAATCAGAAAACGACGACGAAAGCATAGACAAAGGTAAGCATTTTACAAGTTTGGCTCTCATTGCTCGTAGTGTGTCAAACTCCGATGATGATGAACCTGACAACGACGATGACAAGGTAAATTTTACTCATGATCAATAAGAGCATGTTGTATTTGATCTCGCTGATAAACTTGATAAATGTACTAAAATCTTAAAAAACGTGATCATACTGTTAATGTTCTAAATTCTGAAATTGTAAGATTAAAATCTCTAATTCCTGATGATGATGATGATTGTAAATCTTGTGAGGTGCTATATTTTCAAATTACTGCTTTAAGAAATGTCAATACTAACACTTCTCTGATATTGGAAGCTAAAATTGAGAAAACTAAAAAGTTTGAGTCATCTTTTGCTCTTGGTTTTACTTTGCATTCTCGTGTTGTTGATGAATTATTTTTGACAAAGAATCTTTTGAAAAAGTATAAAATTGTTTTTGGTGCTAGTTCTTTGTTTAATTTTTTATGTACTAAAAGGATTAAACAACACAAGGATGTTTCAAGATTTAAAACTTGCTCAAAGTGTTTTTTAAATGAGATGAAATTGAAAGATGCTCTTGGTCATGTTGAATTTTTGCAAAACGACATAAAAACTCACGAAGTACTTTCTTGCTTAAATTGTTGCAAACAAAAAGGGATTGAAAAATCTTATGAAAATTATGTTTTTTGACAAATGAGGTTGCTTATTTAAAAAGCTCTTTGTAAAAGTTTTCCGATGGCAAAAAAAAAACTCAATATAATTTTGGATACTTCTAAAGTGGGCACACATAATAGAGGAATAGGTTTTGATACACATGCTTATTTTACTAATCATCCACCGAGTATTCTTGGTGTTTCTAAAAGCGGTGAGATTTTGACAAAACCCAAACTAAAGAAAACGATTTTCAAATCCGCTGAAATTTTGTCGAACATTTCTACAACTTGTGTAATTGCTTCTTCTTCTAAAGAAAAAACACGTGTGAAGTACAATTACTCTCATTGTGGTGAGGATGGGCATTTGATTCAGTTTTGTTTTAGACTTACAAGAAAACAGAAAAAAACAGAGAACGTGAACTTACAAAGTTGAGGTGGCAAAGGTCGAACTTTTATTCAAGTGGCCTGGTTAGACCACAAGCCTCAGAGTGGTCCAACCGGTGGCCATGGGCAGTTAGACCGCAGGCACATCAGCAATTAGACCAACGGCTGATGATAGTTAGACCGACTTTTCACCATCGGTCAAATCGGTCTTCAGTAAAGCCTCAAGGTAAGTTTTTAGGTAAGTCTGGTACTGATTATATTTATGCATATACGTGTGCTTTGTCTACTGGTTCTATTGGTCGTGTGTCTTAGTGTTGGATTTCTAAATTTCTTATTTCTAATCCCAACACGAAGGCCTCGACATCTTCTTGTGCATAGGCCTTTTAGCAGCATACTTCCTATGTGCATTAAATGATTGAGACGTCATTGTTTTTATGGTAACATTAATCTAATTATAATTTGGCAATATAATATCTACTTCTTAATTAGTTTTTTCCTTGCTAGTTGTGGAGATAGTAATTTTTGATAATAATACAAGTGGATATATGTCAATTAATAAAAACCTTGGTGTTATCGTTGACAATTGGTTGTCTTTTTCAAAACCTTTGATATCTTCTCGATTTGCATTGCTTTTTCGTCGGGAGGGTTTGGAGGTTAATTCAATGCATTCATGTTTAATTTATCGCATTGCTATCAATCTAAAAATAAAAAAGAAAAGTTGAGCCTTGTTTTATACCTCTAATATATTCTTGTGCTTGCTAGCAATATGAGTGAGGTCTTTTAGTCGCTAGTTTAGCTTGTATGTGTTCTAGTCTTGTGACATCCTGGTCCAATTAGGATCTGGCCTATGTGGCCCATGAGTGTTGTGTACACTTGATTAGTACCACTTTGCTAGTTGAGCAAGAGTTGAACCAACTTATAAGGCCTTGTCCCTCCAACCATGGCACTTTCGGGTTAACCCTTTTACACGAAGCGAGGACGAAAGTGTAAGTGGGGTGCTATGTGTAAATGGCCCATTTGTCGGATGGGCTAGACTGCGTGGTTCTGGAGGGCGGGCTGTTACAAATGGTATCAGAGCCGACTCTCGCGGTTGCGCGTACGGATCAATGTGCGGGCATATGACGCATGTGGGCTCTGTGTGAGGCACATAGCATGGCATATGGTGCCGGCACTAGACGTACGGACATACACTAAGAGGGGCACGTTCCTGGACATTTACCTATATACCTGTGTGGCTATGCGGGAGTTGAGTAAGAGTTAAACCAACTTATAAGGCCTTGTCCCTCTAACCATAGCACTTCCGGGTTAACCCTTTTACACGAAACGAGGACGAAAGTGTAAGTGTGGTACTATGTGTAAGTGGGCCCGCCCGTCGAATGGACTAGGCTGTGTGGTTCTAGAGGGCAGGCTATTACAAGTATTTATATGAGCCTTTGGTATTACTTTTGAGGGATATGATGCATAACACACAATTCTTTTACTTGAATTTAAATAAATATGCAATATTGAATCTAATGCTAGTTTGGATGATTTATGCTTGCATATATACTTGTTGGTTTTTTCATTCCTTAAATGCTCTCTACATGCCATAAGTGTAAATAAAGTTAATTTGCTTGTATTTACTTTATGAGAGGTAAAAATGGATACCGAATCCTTGGAAACAGTAATCACGACAAGAATGTATCCACAGTGAGAAAAATAATGGGTGCCGAATCCTTAGAAACAGTAATCATGACAAGGACGTACCTGGAAAAATTAAGAGATTTATTATCTGTGAGCAAAAAGCTCAAATCTGTTAGAAAACTCTTTATAAGTGGTATGTTATTTTCAAAAGGCAATTAAAATTTGAGTAAAGAATCTTTTAACCTTCTTGTCTATGTGTGAGGGTATTTTGTTCAACCAATGTACTAGCGGAAGCGTTGCATTATAAATTATTAAAATCATAATTTTAGTGCTGATTTGATCTTGATTGTAATATCATTGATTCACGTTTAGACTATAATTCATGCGTGTTAGATAGTTGATTATTTTATCTTCCTTGTTTTACAACACATGTCCCTGAATTGCTTTAGCTACATTTTAAAGCTCCTAGTAAAGAAAAATTCAGAAAAAGGAAAATTGGTAAATATTTCATATTTACTGCATTTGTCTTTTCATGGTTTATATTTTCTCTTTTGAAATTCTTTATGAAATCATTATCAAAAGGGGAGAAATATACAAAATGCATGCTTAAAGAAAGGAGGAGCTTGCTATTTTAGAAAAGGGGAGAATTTGAAAGTTTAAAAGTTTTGATGAGTCGATCAATTCTTAAAAATAGTCGATTTTGTGCTTTTATTGCAAATATAGGAGAAAATTCTTTCTTTTAAAAAGGGGGAGAATTTTTCTGTTTCACTTTTGTGCTTTTTTGAGCCATTAGTGTTTTTTGACACTTTTTGGTTTTTATTTTTTAAAAACATCAATTTGTATTTTGGACATGTAACCAATGTGTTTATCAAGGGGAATATTGTAAAATCATTATCATAATTAATATTTTGTGATAAACAATTGGCTTTAGAAATGATTTATTTAATGAAATTTACAATTGGCTTTACAAATGATTTATTTAATAGAATTTAGAATTTGGTTTGAAAATATATGTGGATATTGGTGTTAGTGTGTGTGACTATTGTGAATCAAGTTGAGAAAGAACTTGTGCTCGAATATAGTTTCTTTGTTTTTGCATGTGTAGGTGAGTCTTGAGGCCTCGGGAGTATTGTCAGTGATGGATCAGAAGTCAACTTGGAAGAAGTTGATGTCTAGATGATCAGAAGATCACGCGAGATACTAAAGG
This sequence comes from Oryza meyeriana var. granulata, assembly GCA_003991445.1. NCBI lineage: Eukaryota > Viridiplantae > Streptophyta > Magnoliopsida > Poales > Poaceae > Oryza > Oryza meyeriana. Next base: position 32,184 of record RYFJ01003271.1, read on the forward strand.
CTAGAGATTAATGCACGTGGAGATAAAGATTCCATATGGCATATAAGAGAAATTGTGTGCGTATGGAAGGAGGAGTTTATTTTGGATAGAAGTCTATGATTAGAAAGTTTGAGTCCTGGTAGGATTAGGAGTTGAATCCTACTTGGATTAGGAGTTGAGTCCTAGTAGGATTAAGAGTTGAGTTCTAATAAGATTAGGAGTTCTACTCCTATTTTATATAGAATGTTTTAGGTATAAATAGATGAGGGGTTATGTCGGCGAAACGGGACTAGGGGTCCCCAGAGTCGCCGGGGACGCGTGGGTCTTCAGCCATGTCGGCTACCCCGGTCCCGGGAAGCCCCGTTCCCGGGGCGCGACCCCGGCCCCGGGAACCTTCTCCCCGGACCACGGCGCCCGGTCCCGGAACTCCGTTTCCCCGGACCCGGCGCCCGGTCCCGGGACTCCGTCTCCTCGGACCCGGCGCCCGGTCCCGGGAAGCCCCGTTCCCGGGGCGCGACCCCGGCCCCGGAACCCTCTCCCGGACCACCGGCGCCCGTCCCGGAACTCCGTTTCCCCGGACCCGGCGCCCGGTCCCAGGGCCCGGGACTCGTTGGCACCCCCCGATGATCGGCTCCTCCGAGCTGATCGGCCTCTTCGCTGATCGGCACCTCCCGCCCGGATCGGCCACTCAGCGGACGGCACCGGCTGACCAACTACAGCATTAATGACGAGGCGACAGGGCACGTTGCCCCTGTCGTCCGCTCCGCCACCCGTAAGTGTCTCAGGACGGCCCCCCGTGGACACCCGACTGCTGTCAGAGGCCTGTTGACTTCTGTGGCGAGGGCGTGCGCCGAAGTCCAAGCAGTCAGAGACTCTTGACTTCGGCAGCGTGCTCCATCACATCCCATCACATCCTCACGACTTTACCGCCCGCTGCATACCTACTCCGGCATGGGCTCAGCAGGCGGGGACGAGAACGCAGGCGGGGACGAGAGCGACTAGACGCTCCACCGACTCCGGCACAGGCTTTGCAGGCGGACGTGAGCGACTGGACGTCTTCCAACTCTGGCGTGGGCGTCGCAGGCGGAGGGGAGGACCGGAGAAGTCTCCAGAAATTCTCTCTCTCTCTCTCTCTCTCTTGGTGTGCTGGTACTGTGGACTCCCCTGCTCTATAAAGGAGGATCCGAGCCGGCGAGGAGAGGGGGCGGGAACATTAGCAACCACTCTCTGGCTAGGACCCGTCCTCGATCGCCAACTCTCGCCACTGTTCTTCCTTGGCTCCGAGCTCCTGAGCTCGCCGGGAACACCCTGTAACACTCAAACCATATTCACCTCCAGATAGCATACACACAGGAGTAGGGTATTACGCTCCGGCGGCCCGAACCTGTATAAATCCTCCTGTCTCCCTTGTGCGTCGATCCCCTCGTCCGACCGTTCGTTGTTCATCGTCTTCCCCGCGCGATCTACCCGGTTCGGACGGTCCGGACCCTTCTGCCTTCGTTCACGGTTCGGACGGTCCGGACCCGCTTCGGACGGTCCGGACTCCTCTGTTTCTTCTACGTCTTCTTCGCGTATCTTTCTTCTACACCCTGACGCCGGCTTCGCCTGAGAATTACTCCCCTGGCCGAATCTCAAAAGGGGGGTCTCCTGACTTCCCGCCGTCGAGGTTTCATCCTCCGACAGCTGGCGCGCCAGGTAGGGGGAGTTTCCTTTTCAGGTATTACGCCGGCGCCTCCACCATCGACGCACTCCATGGCAAGAGGCCACCGTCCGCGGGACTCTGATGAGGAGTCCGGCGACTTCACCCCGCCGGGTGGCGTTAGCCCGGTGGAAAGCCCACCGCGCTCCCCGTCTTCCAGGAGACGCGCCGCGCGAACCAGGCGGGTTGAGCTCGCTCCTCGGCGGCCTGGCAGTGCGGCGTCGCCCCTTTCTCTCTCGGAAGGAACCGGCAAGTGCCCCGTCGGGTCTGCCACGGCCTCATCCTTGAGGCGTGAGCGGAGGCGCCGCTCCACGGTGCGCCGCAACCTCGACTTCCAGCCAGCGTCACCACAGGGAGCTCTCCTGGCGGCGGAAGCCCTCCTGCGCCACCCCCCGGCATTTAACGGGGGCGGGGGCCGGGAGAGGCGCTGGCTCAATGAAGTCACCGACCTCGTAGGCGCGGCCCATCGCCAGGTCGCTGCCCACAGCAGCGCAGGGGCCAGGAGTGCCGACCGCACGACGTCTAGCGCGGGCCGGCCCCCCGCCCCGAGTCAAAGCAGAACCCGGAGCACGGCGCAACGCGCCACGACTCCGGCAAACAGCGGCCACGGCGACCTCCGTGACCGGCTGAACCGGGGGCGGTCCGACGAGGACGCCCGGGTCACTATGGAGCGACAGCGCGAGCGGCAGGCGGACGCCGCCACGCATTCCGAGGTCCAGGCCTCCAGCTCCAACCTACTGACGAGAAACCATCATCTGGTACCCGAGCCCGCTCTGTATGGCTCGGGATGCCTGGCGCTCTCCCCAGGCCTCCGGCAGGTTCGCTGGCCGGCCAGGTTCCGGCTCAGCTTGCCGGAGAAGTATGATGGCTCCGTGGATCCCACGGAGTTCCTGCAAATATACACTACTGCCATCCTGGCGACCGGAGGCGATGATCGAGTGATGGCGAACTACTTCCCCGTCGCTCTCAAAGCCCAGGCGCGCTCTTGGGTGATGAACCTCCCCGAGGGATCAGTCTACTCGTGGGAGGACCTCTGCCACCAGTTCGTGGCCAACTTCCAGGGCACCTTTCCGCGCCCTGGGACCGAGGCGGACCTCCATGCCCTACGTCAGGGCAGGGACGAGACGCTGAGGCACTTCCTACAGCGCTTCAGCCAGGTTCGCAATACCATCTCCCACATCGCTCCTCACGCGGTCATCCATGCTTTTCGCTCGGGTGTGCGCGACAGGCGCATGCTCGAAAAAATGGGCACCCGTGACGTCCAGACTACGGCAGAGCTGTTCAAGCTCGCCGATCTCTGCGCCCGCAAGGAGGAGGCCCGGGCGTGGAACGAGCCGCGCCCCGAGGCCCCTAAAGAGGACCCCGAAGAATACGGTGAGTCCTCACGCTCCGCGGCGCGTCGGGACAGGAGGAAGTGACAGAAGGAGAAGGCGGCCGCCGACGGCTTCGCCTTGGCTCTTGCGGGCACCCCACGGTCCGACGACGCCCGCGGGGACAACATCACCGGCGAGCGGCCAAGGGCCGCGCGTACGCCGCCTTCGCCGGCAGCGGCCCAGAAGTGGTGCGCCGTCCACGAGACGGATTCGCACGACCTCACGGAGTGCCGCGCCGTCCAAAGCTTGGCCAAGCAGGTCAAGTACTTCCGGCAGGAGCCTTAGCAGGCCAAGCCCGATCGGGACGTTTCGGACGGTCCGGCCCCGGTTCGGACGGTCCGAGCACGGGGATTAGGATGGTCCGATCCCTGGCCGGACGGTCTGGCCGAAGGCAACGGACAGGCCGACCAACGGCCCAGCTCTGGGAAGCCCGAACCTAGGCCGCCTTGCCAAGGCGAGTGCGAGCCTTGGACGTGGCACCCGGAACAGCCAAGCCCGGAGAAATCGTCCCGATTCGTCCCACATTCCCAGGAAGCGTCGACTGTATCAGTTCTGGTTCTTTGGTTGGCTTTTGGTTTAATGAAAATCTCTCCTCTCCTCCTTTATTAGAGGAAGTCTTCCCCTTTCCTTTGTTCTAGGGTACAACTGCCCGGACTCCATCGAACGCGATGGCGAGTCCGGGCGGTTCGTCCCGACTCAGTCCTGGGCCTCCGGGCCCGGACGCACATAGGGTACGACTGCCCGAACTCCATCGGACGCGATGGCGAGTCCGGGCGGTACGTCCCAACTCAGTCCGGGGCCTCTGGGTCCCGGACACACATAGGGTACGACTGCCCGGACTCCATCGGACGCGATGGCAAGTCCGGGCGGATCGTCCCGACTCGGTCCGGGGCCTCCGGGTCCCGGCACAATAGTCCGGACCACGCCGCCCTGTGGAGCGCGAGTCCGGGCAGGCCGCTCCCGGTTGAGGATCTTCTCCCGGTGTCAAGAGCTCGCACCCTCGCAAGGGAAGCTGAGCCCGAGCATGGCCCCTGACAGGCCAGAACCAGAGAGCGTCCTCGCTACCCTCGGTAGCGGGGCTCGTGCCCGCTCCTCGCGCCGCGGCCTCGGGTCACGACGCGCGAGTTGATGGCTGGGCGCACACCAATAATATTCTGCAGGCAGCAAGCGTGGCGCTCGTCGTAGAGCGCCCCTCGCCCGGCAAACATACGGCCCGGGACTTACCTCCCGGGCCCGACTCTGAGGAGCCCGAACCGGGGCGGCATCGCCAAGGCGAGTGCGCGCCTAGGAACGTGGCACCCGGAATGACCCTCACAGGACGCGATAACCCGGACCGCATCGCCCAGGCGAGGACGGATCCGGGGGAGTCGTCTTGATATGGTCCATATCCTTACCCGGGCCCCCGTGCCCGGGCACATATCGAGCACGTCAAACCACATTTCAGTCCGGGGCCCACCGGGCCCCAGGCACGTATTTGAGCCAAGGCACGGATTCCCGAATCCGTGCCCCGGGCCCGACACCAGGGTGCCGAACCAGGGCGGCCTCGCCAAGGCGAGCGCAAGCCTAGGAACGCGACACCCAGAATAGGGCGTGATAGCCCGGATAGCACCGCCCCGGCGAGAATGCTTCCGGAAGGTCGTCTCACATTCCATATTCAAGCCCGGGCCCCCGGAACCCGGCTTATATCAAAACCGTATTTCAGTCCGGGGCCCCCGGTCCCGGACACATATCCGCATAACGGCCGGGGCCCCTGGGTCCCGACCACATCCCGGGCTCGGGCTCGCGAGGGAAGCGAGTCCGAGCTCCATTCCCAGAACAACACCATAAGCAAAGGTACAAAAATATAAACGTCATTATATATCTGTACAAATATCTCTTGAATTAGATAGGTAAAATCGGAGCACAAGCACAAGCGGAGGCCCGGAGATGTTGTCGCACGGGGGGAGGCCACTGTGACATCCTGGCCCAATTAGGATATGGCCCATATGGCCCATGAGTGTTGTGTGCACTTGATTAGTACCACCTTGCTAGTTGAGCAAGAGTTGAACCAACTTATAAGGCCTTGTCCCTCCAACCATAGCACTTCCGGGTTAACCCTTTTACACGAAGCGAGGACGAAAGTGTAAGTGGGGTGCTATGTGTAAGTGGGCCCATCGGCACTTTCGTCCTCGCTTCGTGTAAAAGGGTTAACCCGGAAGTGCTATGGTTGGAGGGACAAGGCCTTATAAGTTGGTTCAACCCTTGTTCTACTAGCAAGGTGGTACTATTCATGTGCACATAGCACTCATGGGCCACATAGGCCCAAATCCTAATTGGGCCAGGATGTCACACACACCCCCCCGCTCAAAGGACCTAGCGTCCCCGCCAGTCCAACTTACCCGCATAGCCACACAGGCATATAGGCAAATGTCCAGGAACGCGCCCCCTCTTAGCACACGTCCGTACGTCGTGGCACACTGACCCGTACGTGCAACCGCGAGGGTCGGCTCTGATACCATTTGTAACGGCCTGCCCTCCAGAACCGCGCAGCCCAGCCCAACCGATGGGCAGGCCCACTTACACATAGCACCACACTTACACTTTCGTCCTCACTTCGTGTAAAAGGGTTAACCCGAAAGTACTATGGTTGGAGGGACAAGGCCTTATAAGTTGGTTCAACCCTTGTTCTACTAGCAAGGTGGTACTATTCATGTGCACATAGCACTCATGGGCCACATAGGCCCAAATCCTAATTGGGCCAGGATGTCACACAAATATTTCTATCACTATCATGAGAATCTAATTATGAGGATCCTAAGGAAAATTAGCAGGAAGATAGGAAGAAAGGTGATTGATAAAGGAGACTAGACGAAGTAAAATCACTAGATGAAGATAAGTGTTTCATCAGGAAGGACCAGTTGCCAAGAACACCTCAGCAGCGTCCGCAAATACATGCCCAGTTCACAGGATCGGTATGTTATCGACAAGCAAGTATTTAAGCAAAACCAGTGACAAAAGGAAAGTTGAATCAAACTGGATCTGTCACTAAAAAGGGACCAGATACAATTGGAAGTCAATTGAGCAACAGAAGTTAGGATCGCCAGAAGGATGATCTGGCAACCTGAGATTCCAATAAAGTCGTGAGACACTAGTAAGGTAAAAGGTTCGAGATACAGACTACCGCCAGGACAGGCAATGAGATGGACTTCGAGAAGTGGTCACCCGAAGAAAGTGCTTGAAGGAAAGAATTGAAGACCAACCAAACCCTTTTCTTTCTAGCCGCCCCAAATCTCGGGACGAGATTTCTGTAAGGGGGTGGATTTTGTAACGCCCTGAAAATCGTCGTAATTTAAAAATTATCGTGGGTAAATGGAAATACAAGAATACACTAGAAATTTTTGTTTGAGAAAAGAGTTTGAATAAAATTTTTGAAATTTCAATATTAAAAAATCTCGAAGTTTAAATCATTAAATAAATACTTGGATGCTTTATATTCCTGGGGTTTTGTCGGAGTATTTTAAGCATTTGGAGTATTTACAATAATAAATTCTTCGTGTTTCGTGTGGTGGCATTTACTTTGGTAAATTCCTCGTGATTTAAAAACTCTCAAATTTTCTTGGAAACCTTTTCAGAGCTAGACAGAATTAATTTTAATGCTATAAAGATCACTAAAGTAAATTAATTAAATATAAATAAATTCCTTTTTCTTTCCCTTGTTCGGGTCATTCCTAATTCAGTCCTTTGAAGTCTCCCCGTTCATTGTGAACTCTGACTCCCTTTTCCTCTAGGGTTTTGTGTCGTTCCCAGAACCCTAAAGTCACCTCGAAAACCTAAATTCGGAGTTACCGGATTTATTCATTTTTGAAACTCTAGAACTCTTTTGGACTCCCAATCTGAGATCCTTTGTATTCGAAATATCTATATTTCCCTTTGAGTTAAATCCCAGATATTCCCTTAAACTCCTTTTCCGTCGAAGCAAATCCAAATCCCCAATTATCTGAGATTTCTCCTCAAATTCCGGTCCCAATAAAACGCCCTTTGTCAACTCCCTAATCCCAAAATATTTTATTCGGAAACATTCCTCGAACTCATAAATTCTAATTTTCCGAATTTTGGAACTTTTCCAAAATCCCCCTTCCTTTTTCCTCCTTTTCTTCCTTTTTCCTTTCCCCTTCTTTCTTTCTTTCCCTTTCTTTTTTCTCCCTCCTGTTTATCTCCTCCTTTCTTCTTTTGCTCTCTCTCTCTCTGCATCTGCCGCTGGAGGCCATGGCTGGCCGAAGCCCCGAGCTCCCCTGGCGAGCTCCTCGGCCAGACCTCTAGGCGCCTGCCTCCCTCTCGGCCCAGGCCGCCCCAGCCCCGGCCCGCTGCACGCGCCGCCACCGCCGCCCGGCCCAGCGCCGCCCCCTACGCCTCCGCCCCGCAACGGCCACCGCCGAACCCGCCGCCGTCCCTATATATGCCTCAGCCGCCAGCCCTGTGCCCTAGCCGGCTCTGCTCCTCTCCACGCCGCCAGGCCGCTGCCGCCACCCCGTCGCGCCGCCCTGCTGTCTCCATCTACCGCCGCCAGCTCGCCCTCCGTGCCGCCGCCGTCTATACCTGCGCCGTGCCGGCGTCGCTGCCTCTGCCTGCCCTCTGTCTTCCCCATCTGCCACCGTCGCTTTGGAGTCCGCCGCCTCGCCGTCCTGCCTCGCACCGCTTCTGCTCCCCGCCCGGCATCGTCGCCGCCGTTTACAGCGACGCCCGTCGCGTCCTCATCTGGTTGCTGTGCGCCGCCGGTTGGTCGCTGCCCGCCAGCTGGCAAGGCCATCTCGCCGCACCCACCTTTGCTTCGTCGTCGCCAGCATCTAAGCCTCTTCTCCGGTCGTGTTGCCCCAACGGCGCCTCCCCTCGTCGCCTCTGCCTCCTGCTCCTCATCGTTTTTCGTCAAGCGCCGCTACGTCCCCCGTTGTCGTCGTGCCGGCCGTCGCCCGCTCCCTCCTGGCCGTCCGCCGTCGCGTCGCCCGGGTCGCTGCTCCGTCGTCGGTCCGCCGCACCGCCTTCAGGCCGTCTTTTCCGCCACCCGGTGTCGTCGCTTGCCGTCGCCATTCCTGCTGTTGCCTGCAGTGCCACCATCGCTACGCCACCTCATCCCATCCCTGCTCTACTCTCCATCTGCCGTCATCCCGGCCGACGAGCCGTCATCGCCGTCTTTGTGATTCAGTGCCGCCGGTGAACCCGAAGTCTGTCGCCATCGTCGTGTCCCTCCGGCTCGTCTTGGCCACGCCGTCCCCGGTCCGTCTCTCTTATTGCCTCTGTATGCCACGGGACACCGTCATCACATCGTCGGACATCCTCAGGAGTATTCTCCTTTGTGACCTCTAGGCCCCGGTGTTTCTCCCAGTGTATGACTAGGAGACCCGAGGCACAGTGCCCCAATAAATCTCAATCATCCGATAATCCGAAGTCGATCCAAGCACCTTGGCCGGCTAACCCTTTTAATTGGTCAAAGCCATGTCAGCCCTAGCCACCTCAGTTGCCCACTTCGGTTGCCACCTGGCATCCGTCGGTCCACTGTTATCCACCTCAACATTCCATCCGCCCCTCCTATTTCTAAATCCATGAACCAAGTCCACCGTACGCCTGGTCACTGATCATGGCGATCCCATATCTCAGCATTTATCCAAAATAATTAGTTTTAATCCGAACATCTAGAGAATATTCTTGAGAAATTCTTTTCCAATTCTTTCGGATTCATTGTCTAGATTCCATGCTTCCAAAAGCCACTATGTTTTTCCATCTTGATTCGAATGCCGTTTATTTTTCTAAATTCATATAAGAATAATTTGTACTTGTTTATGATTTTATGTATTGTTTAATTGGAGTTTTCTTAGGATTATTAATTGGTTTTACGTGTAGTCTACTATATTGCCGTTTCGGAGACTACGGAGTCTACGGAGAGTTCGGAAGAGTTTTGACAGACCTTTTGCGATTGGCAAGGCAAGTCCCAGCAGCGACAATCTCTTGAGCATGTTGATTCGTTGCGAAAGCTAACTATTTATTTTAAGTTATTGCATGAAATGCTTTAGAATGAATTATACGGGTCAATTACTTAATAGCGCATATTCCTTGATCAATTATGGCCCTTTTTGTGGGTTATTGCTATTATACCTTGATACCTTGGGTGAATAAATGACTGGTAGCTTGAGTGTTTAATATTTTATCTGGCTAGATTATTTAGGAGTTGCTATAGCCATGTCTAGAAACTGTAGTCGTCATTTTATATGGGAAATATTCATTCATTCTGATTAATTATGATTAATGGTGATGGATTTTCACCGACGCTTGGTCGTGGTTGATTTAATTAACTCATATCAACTAAAAACTTGACTGCATGGTGGGTTGTGAGCACGTCAGGGTTGTGTTTGTTTGTAGCATGGGGTGCTCATGACAATTAAGGACGGTTTTTGCGGACTTATTGTTGCGAAGCAAGCACTCGTGCTAGACCAAGCTAGCATGGGCCTAGCAAGGACGTCTTGAAGTGTGCCACGAGTTCAATAGGAGGCTCCGAGGGCGTTGGTTTTGTGGCTGGTATAGTCCATCACATGGCAGTTGACAACACTAAGATCCATGCTTCGGGGCGTCGGCACCGATCTTTGGCGGGGAGGCAATTGATCCCCCTACGGAGACCCGGAGGTTCGGTGGGAGGCTCTCTTATTGTGGAGCGAGTTTTCATGAAGATCCTGGTCAACAATTCTTTCGCGGTACCAATGGTGGGTACTCTAGGCGCACGTTTGATTGTTGTTGAGGTACCGTGGTGGTAATCGAGGGGCAACAGTGATGTGTTGTGGAGTTATGTCTTGTGGGTAATTGGGGTACATCTTGGCCAGAGTAAAACTATTCGAGAGTAGCCGTGCCCACGGTTAAGGGGTGAGCCTAGCAATGTTTTCTGTGATGTCGTCCAACTGCTATTACAATGATGATAATGATGGAATTTTGATGCTCCTGGTTGGAGAAGTAATGGTTTGGGCCTGAACTGCGTTGGGCACTGTTCAGTTGGTTGGATTCATAACTTGATTTAATAATTAACCTATAAATGTTTTTTACGATTTTTAAATGCAATGTTTTCAATGCTGGTTTTAACGCAAATAAGCTATCATATACCTTTCCTTTGGTATCTGTTGCATTACCATTTCAATTTCTAGTGTGGCTTGTTGAGTATGGTGGGTGGTTACTTTCAAGTCTTGCATTATTGCCAATCTTTAGAGTGAAACTTGCGACAGGAGAGAAGATGGTGTTTGGCTTATACCGCAATTGAGCTCCTGTGGGCTTTTGGTGTTGAAGGCTACGCTGAGTTGCCGTTCCGCTGCTGTTTTCTCCTGTGTGAGGCCCTGAAGTAAGCGCTCTGTGTTAGTAGTTTATCGTTATTTCGGTATTTTGGTTTATGTTTATCAAATTGTCAATTTGTGTACCTCGGCTGGATTCCTCGATCGACGGATTTAACTGGCAGCAAATTAGCTTTGGGAAATTCTAGTGAATTTCTCGCGTGACACGGCCACTTGGTCTCCATCGGACTGGACCCAGCAGGGGACCGACGTCTTCGTCGACCCGTCGGTCCCTCGATCCACGAAGTGCTCCCCAGCTCGAAGAACTCCGCCACCGTGGCTGGCGGCATCGAACCACGGCATGACCACGGCGCGCAGCGCGTTCCGAGAGGCCTCGGTCTCCCGCTCCATCTCCACCAACCAGGACTCAGCGGCTCTTCATCGCACCCCGCACCAGATGATTCCATGCTTCCAGGCCTTTGTCGAGCCTCCGGCCTCTCGGGCATGGGACGCGATCTTTCCGGGAGGATGTTTTCTTGCTCCCGCGCCTCCAGCTTGGACCGAGCGCAGGAGGCTTCGTTGGCGCGGGTTCCCTTCAGTTGGATCCGCGCGCTCCTCTGGCCCACCTCAATCTTTCAGCGGCCTTGCTACGGATCGTTGGGATTTTGGATGGTGCGACCCGTGGAGAGGACGGTCCGATCGCCGGGTCGACGTAAGATCCCGTGGCGACTTGTTCAATGCGTGAGCTGCTGCATCGCGATCGGCGGCCGCTGCCGCCGGCCTTCTCTGCAACACTTCGTTCTGTTTCCAGCTCCGGGTCCCGGCGTACGTATCGGCATCTGAAATCAACAAGTCGTCAAGCTACACCCGCTAAGACGAACGCAGGCGGAACCCCTGCGTCCCCTTGTTTCTTCAAAGACATGGCCTCGTTTCCTGCGGAGCGGTTCGGCCGAACGCAAGCCGGGCGAGGGGCCACTGTCGGCGAAACGGGACCTGGGGTCCGCAGAGTTCGCCGGGGCACGCGTGGGTTCTTTCGGCCACGATT
>RYFJ01003272.1:0-51552 GCA_003991445.1 Oryza meyeriana var. granulata
AAAATAAGAAGTAGAGAGAGTTCGCGTGGTGATAAACTGGAGCTGAAGCACGATAGAATTGATAGATCTTGGGAACATCATATACCTATCTGATAACAGAAAAAGGGGGAGAAACAAAGATAGCGAGGAATTGCTATACGCTGTCTTGAGCTATGATGAACTTTACTAACTCGTGCCAGACTCCAGTTGCCCCGCGCGATGGGTCATTGCATACAACGACCTCTTACCGGGGTTGCAGGTGGGTGTTTACAATGTCTACAAATCTTGCTCGGAGTAGGCCACCTGCAAGCTTCTACAGTGCATCATTGAATATGTTTCCTTCATGCGCTCTGAGGGTGGATGGGCTTCGTCTACCTCACCTCCGCCCCCCCCCGCGGCAGCATGCGGCGTGAGGGAAGGCCACCGCTTTGCGCGAGGCTGCACCCTGCGGTGGCTGTACGCTTCTCTACTCCGATATTGCACCGATGTCGTCCACGGAAACACCAGTCGCCAAGGACCTGCCAATGGCAACAGGTGAAGATGCGATAAGCAGATTAGAAGCCACGAATTGAGGCCTACAAAGGCTACCTGTAGGAAGGTACATCTTGGGCGGGTTGTGCGCGACATCGGGGGCCGGCCTTCGGCTAGGCCATGAGTAGAGGTGTGTTCTTGCAGAGGGGCCTGATGTCAGCCGATGGAAAGTAGAAGGTCTCGTCGAGTGGCTGGAGGAGGCTTGGGTGCTGAAAGAGGGGGAGCTGGAGAATATCGAGTTCTACACAATGGAAGGATGTCAGAAGAATGTTGAGGTTCTGGAGCCGATGACCCAAGCTGAAAAGGATTTTGGTAAAATAAATGAGAGAGTGGATAATGACGATAACAAGATTTGGCGCATACCTGAGGAGATGGGGGAGCCGATGTGTGCTTGAGGAGAAGGTGGCGTTGGAGGAGCGACAATCCGGCAACGGTCTTTTCTCTGCTTCTTCAAAGAGGGGCGATGCGCTATTCTTCCGCTTTATGTCCATCGGCCGAGGCGCTTGAGAAAGAGCCGATGGAGATGGAGCGTCGGCCCTAAGTTCGGAGCGGCCGATGAGGGTTGGTACAGAATCGGCCGGACCGCTGTTTGCTTCTGTTGATGAGGGCTCGACGCTGGCGGGCCTGCAGAGTAAGGGTCAGAGATCACGATTTTGAGGATGATTTTGAAGATTGCAGAGTTACTTCGTTATATCAGATTCAACATAGTCGGCGTCCAGACGGGAGCAATAACAAGTGGGCGCTAAGCAGAACAGATGTTTCTTCCATTCCGACACCATCGGACAAAAGGCTTGGTGTTGGCGGTGCAGATGTACACCTCGGTGCAGCACCTAGCAAGGAGAGAGTCTGTCAAAGACGGCAGCCGATCATATCCAGGGCGCTGCTGACCGTTGCCCCGAGCCTGGAGTTGTCGGTGAAGAACAGGCCGATCGGAAGCTGCCAAGGCGAGTTGACGGGAGCTAGTTGATGGGTGGAGAATCATACGATGGTTGAGTTCGGCCTAGAGGGGTGGCAAAAGCCGGTTGGCAGCAGGCCGCAAGGACTGATGGCGATAGGAATACCACGCACCCCCGGGGGGCTGAGACTGATCAGCTCGTTCAGAGCTTTGAGTGATCAAAGTTGGAAGGCATCTCGAATGGATGATGCGTCATTGTAAGCAACCAAACCCACACGGCTCCCGTAGCATCCCTGGTAAAAGCCATAATAAAACCCTGAACCACTACTAACTTCAGCAGGGGATATCTTAGCCGCCAGGAAAGGGCGGGGAGGGGAAGGCGATGCAGCCTCACCCATAGAAATGCATCGGCGGTAAATGGGGTCTTGATCTTCTGGGGAATGGGGGGAGCTGGGAAGGATTGGCTTGAGGAGGGGAAGTTTCTGGGGGTCTGGGATGGCCTTGGAGGTGTAAACATTAAGCCAGAGTTGTACGAACCACCAAGGACCCCAAATGTGGCCGACGGGTTGGCCGGGGGGGGGGGGGGGGGGGGCCGATAGCTTAGTTGCCACCTGATTGTAGAGCTGGTAGGTGGCGCCGCCCCAAGGAGATTAGTGCCCCTAACGGAATTTGTTTTCCTATCGGGCCAAGCATCTGTGCCATGGCATTGCATATTGGTCGTCGGCCCGAGGGTTGCGCCACCGAAAGAGACGAACCGCTCCCAACCACAAGTTCAGAAAAGCGACATGCTCCCGATCATCTATCACCGGTCCAGTTCCTTCTGTTATGAAGAGATATATACTGGACCAGCCGCCGATGTTTTTTGTTTGAAGCGGTGGGCAGGCTGAACCGGAGTTTGAGAAGGGGTTTCGATGTAGCTTGTAAGTATCCAGGGCAGGTGACCGGTCAGCATGGTCCCCCCACACCCCCCCCTCCCCCCACAAACGTGACCCCTCGCCCCAGAGCAAGTCTGGGGTCATCCGACCATGGGGGCACGCAAAACAAAAGGCATTGAGAGCATCAGAGCCAGAAGTATGAGGCCGATGCGAGCAGAGATTCATGTCCTTTCCATACTCGGCCAAGGGAGAGTGTGATGCAGTGGCCTGATGTGATGATTCTTCCCATAGATCCTCTTTTGCAGCCGGAGAGAGATACCTGATGTACCAGTCTGCTCTCCATCTCCGGGCATCTGCTCGGCCATGGACCTGAAGCCGTTGGTCAGGCGGACTGACAACGATGGCCGACGTTCGTTGAAGGGAGGCGTTGGGGTTTCGGCACTGATGAAATCGGTGGGATCTTCGTTTCTGCCCATGGGGCCATGATGGTAGAAGAAACCGGGCGGGGGGGGATAATGGTGGGGGCGGCGGACGGAATCAATGATCTGGGCCTCTGAGATGCTAACAGTGTCACCAGAACACGATGAAGAACAGATAAAAAAACGGAGCAGATCGGGGTTCGTATAGATTGCAGATTTGGGGAAATAGTCGGCCCCCGCTGAGAAGATTACCCCACTCAGGTAACTGCAGATGCTGATCTGCCATTGTGGGAGTGAAGAAACGATGCAGAGATCAACGGGCTGAGAAGAAGGTTGCGATGATTATCCTCGTCTTGGGTTCGCTAGAGCTTGGCGAAAGATGTGGGAGAAGCGGCTACGTATGCTCTGCGGGTGATGTGAAAGCATAAAAAAGGCAAGGAGACGAAGCGTTTTTATAGGGGATGACTGTACCGAGCGGGAATCGAGAGCCGTTGGCACGTTTAAACATTTAGGCAAATGGGCTATCTTGGGCGCCTCGGTATCGGAGAAATCTAGAGGCCCAAGTTGGAAGAATTTCAAATCCTACAGGAGAACTCCGAAATTTGGGGATGTGTTACCGCCAAATTTGGTAAGGACCTTGTGTCAGATTCGGTCAACGAGGACGTTGCAGTCGGATAATGGAAATTGATCCAAGAAGCAGACCGAGTCTGAGAAGAGCCCGTGAAGACCGGCGGCGTGGCAGTAATTGCTGCGTTATTAGGAAAAGGTTATCTCTTTTAGGAACCTGACCGTGTCCGGTCAGGCCCTCGTTAGCGTTTTCTGTTATAGATATAGGAATCATATACCTGTCCTGTAAGGACTACATGTACTCGGGGTATATATACGTATGCCGGGACCTTGTAATCTATCACACGATCATTACAAACTCGGCGCATCGCCACCCTCTTCGACGGGATCCTGCTTCTCGAGCCGGGCTGCATCGGTTAGGTCCGAACTCCTGCGAAGAGGGTAAAGTCTCGTCACACCGACTACCAATCGGCTAGGACTTCCTCGGTTAGGTCCAATATTCTAGTTGTTATGGTAGTCGGCTTACACGATAATTTTACTTTATCTATGGCTGCATCAGTTCAGTTGATCTCAATAGATTGATTAGGGTATAGCCCTCACACCCCCCTCACGCGAGCACAGGGGCTGGGTAGGGTTTGGACGATCTTGCTGGGGGAGCGATTTCACCAGGTTCGTTGCTGCATCGGTTAGGTCCGACCTACTGAACTGCTAGTGATAATCGATCCTGCTGTAGGGGGGGGGGGGGGGCCGGGGAGGACCGACAATGCATCGTGTGCAGACGTTCTAATCGGAGCGCCATAGCTAAGTTATTTCATTTTCTATGCATCACGGATCCCCCTCCCCTGCATTATATCTACGGGGGCTCTGAGGCATTGTTATCGTTATCGGGGGGGGGGGTCTGTGCTGCAGGGGGGACGGTTAGAGTCCGATCTACTAGCTGACTAAATAATAGCTTTACTCTTAATAGCCGATGGTGTTGTTGGTGCGATGGTGTTATCGGAGCGCTTAGCCCAGATATAGTTACCTGTTAAAGCCGGCCGGGACTATATTTAGGTTATTGTTTTGGGTCGTGTGTGGTGCGCTTCATTAAGCGATCGGCTAGCTTATCCATTTATTTGTGATTTGCGTATCTGCATATTTATTATATGACTTTGGCCTGTATTATTGTCACAAGAATCGGTTAAGGGTTAGCGATGGGATTTAATCCTGCCGATCCAACACAAGTACAAAGCAGGTTCCGCGGGCACGACCCCAGTAGGCCCTCGGCATGGAGCTCGGGTAAGGACCAGTACATGGGCCCGGATACGCGGACGAAGATCTTGGGAGCAAGGGCCGGTGCTGGCTTCATACTCTTCAACAACACCAGTAACACTAGACGGTCATGATGGAAGCTAGGATCTATTTGATTTATTTATGCATTATACTTGTTTATTTTATCTAGCTTATAGCCGGTTTTCGAATATCCTATTCGATGATCGCTAGCACTGACATTTGTTTATTATTACATTATTGTTTTTGCCGTCATCGGACCTAAGCCGATGTGTAAGTGCTACAGTGTGCATCGGCCATCCGGCTGATGGAAACGAGTTCTAGATCGGCTTCCAGCGATTGGCTCATTGATCTAACATTTCCTCCTTGTCAATTACAGGTCAAATGACTGGCAACGCCTACGAACCTCAAACTTTAGGACCTGCACTGGAGTGAAGCAAATCTCCCAGGCCTTTCGCGTGTCACCCAGACGCCGAACCAGGACCCAGGATATTTTCGGCGTCAACACAGCTGTGACTCAACTATGAAGGTCTCAGGGGCTACTGTGGGTGCCATGGGCCCCGGATACCTCATGACAAGCATATGGACCACTCAGATAGAGGATGGGCCTGGCCTTGTAATTAGGGATATAGCCACACTCGGCAGGCTTTGCCTTGTATGATCAGGAAAACACAGTCCTAGTTGGGTGCGTTATATCTCTAAGAGGAGATCCCTTGGCTGTAATCCGGTTAGGACTTCTACCTTGTAACCCGGTCCCCCAATATATAAGAGGAGGCAGGGCGCCCCCTGAGGGCAGGTTGAGTTGGTTCACCAGAATCACCACCATAATTCCTCAAAGGAATACACCCCAAACTGGACGTAGGGTATTACCTCACATCGAGGGCCTGAACCAGTATAAAATCTCCCTGTGTTCCTTTGCATCCCGAGTTTCCTTGCCCGAGTACCATATAGTTATATTGTCGGTGTAAAACAATCGACACACTCCAGAATAAAAAAAAGAGACGATACCTATCATTCACCTCGGGAAGGCCATAATTTGTAATACCTTTCCATAAATGAAACAAATCTTGTATGTCTCTAAGCACTACCTACTCTACTGATACTGGGTTGGCATTATCCTGGCTATAGTCTTCAGACATAGAATCCTTATGCCTATCCCATTGTGCATGAATATTAGTAACCTCGCAAAACACCAATATAGTCACAAATAACCTACGTAGAGTAGATGGCATTTGGAAAGTCGCGGTCTCACTTAAGCAGTCATCATGTGACCTATTCATCTCTATAAGCCCACCCTTCTCGCATGCCTCTCTAAAAGTAGAGTATGTAGTGCCAGATACAGTTCTCAAATCCTCATACGAGATTGCACCTCTCATATGGTTCAAAAGCACTCTCAAGTAGTATGTCTCCTCTTCAGCGGAGTGCGCATACACAATCCTTCAAACTTAATCTCTCTGGTTTTTTCTTTTTGCCATACATTTTTACCCTTGATCCACCTATACTACTCTGGGAACTCCGTATGCAATAATTTCTATGCATTCACATCTACATGATTCATTTTGAAATATTCAGTAAGTGTTGTCATAGGAGAAGATGTCCGGCTGACAACATCCTCAAGATTACCAGACTTATCATAGGTAATATACTGCATGTTAGGCAAATAAAACTGAAGCTGCAAAACAGCTGGATAGATACCTAGAGTGAGAAACCAATAATCCTATATATAGCTTCCAGTGGTGATATGTATCTAGCATCCCTGTACTAATGGATCTCATTGATTTCTCCGGCTGCGTCGACTAAGATGCATAGTAGTGGCCTTTATATACATACTTATATAGGTACTTCACAGATTTAATGCTTGAGCATGCTTTAAAATTGATATGGCAGTTATATCGCATAAGTGTAACATACCAACTTTTGGTAGTTTAAAAGAAAACCTTGTGAGCAATGGTTAGGAGGAATAAAATGTTATACTTGGGTGCATCTTTAAATTTCCGTGTTTTTAGTTTTTGAGTCCATCGAAATTCCCGACTTGGCTGCTTTTTTCGCTAGGACTTGATCGTCCTCATTTGCAGTTGACGCGGCTAGTCGAATATCGCTTAGTCCGATTGCCGCATCGTGAGACTGGGCCAGCTCGCAACTCTCTTTATCGTAGGTATAGGTTTGCTTAACATCACTACGCAAGGAAAGTACTCCTGCTGGTCCTGGTATCTTGAGCACCATGTATGTATAATGGGGCACTGCCATGAACTTGACTAGTGCAGGCTATCCGAGTATTGTGTGATACGCAGTCTCGAAGTAGGCCTCCTCGAAGCAGATGTTTTCCATGTGGAAATTTTCCCGCGTGCCGAATGTTACTGGCAGAGTGATCTATCTGAGTGGGGTTGAAGAGAGGCCAGGGATTACCCTGTGGAAGGGAGCAGTACTCAGCTGCAACTCGGATCAAAGTATCTTCATCTCCTCGAGCGTCTTGGCGAACAAGATATTGAGTGCGCTTCCTCCATCGATGAGAACCTTCTTCAGTTTGATGCTTCTGATGACCGGGTCCAGTACGAGTGGATAACGTCCTAGATGCGTTATTCGGTCGGGATGATCCGCGCGGTCAAAGGTGATTGCTGTTTCCGACCAGCGCAGATATTGGGGGGCATCTGATGAGCCCGAGTTCACCTCTCAGGTGGTTAGCTTCTGTTTGCGCTTGGACTCATACGCAGATGGCCCTCCAAATATGTGGTTGAGCTCAGCCTAGGGATCTTGGTAGTCGCCAGCTGCATCCAAGTCTAGCTTATCCTTGTCCTTCTACTCGCCAGACGTAGATGTCTGCTCAGAAGCAAACTTCTTGAGCATGAAGAAATTTTTAGCCTCATGCTTCCCCTTTGGGTGAAAAGGGCATGGTCCCTTCATATCTTTTTGGTAGTCGTTTGTCCTCGGGGGTCATGGTTGGCTGTGCTCGACAGTGGCCACAACGTTATTCGACTTGCGTTTGCAGTTGCCAGACTTAGTTGGGGCCGTGTCATCGGTGTCCTTCTGCTCCTTCTATCGGGGCTCCTTCTTGTCGTCTAGGGCCTCAGCAACAACGTCGGCCGAGTTGGCGTACTTGTTTGTCATATTGAACAAAGCCTTGATAGAGTTGGGAGCCTTCTAAGTGAATTTAGCAATGAATGGGGTATCTTTCACTCCCTTGCAGAAAGCAGCAATGATGACCTCGTCCTTGATCTTAGGTATCGAGTTCCTCTTCTCGGAAAACCGCTTGATGAAGTAGCGGAGGGACTCATTCTTTCTTTGGTGGCATTGGTACAGATCGTACTCGGAAGATGGCCTCTCGTAGGTTCCTTGGAAATTTGCAACGAAGCATTCACGGAGTTTCCCCAAGGAGCCAATTGACCGCCTGGGAAGCCCTGTCAGCCATGTCCTTGCCGCGTCGACCAAAACGACTGGTAGGTAGTTAGCCATGGCCTTGTGATCGCCTCCAGCCGCTCGTATCGCCAAGGTGTACATGGTCAGCCAGGACTTCGGGTTGGTCTTGCCATCGTACTTCTCTATACCAGTCGGCTTGAAGACGGATGGCCAGTCGACTTGTTGCAATTCGTTGGTGAACTCCAGATTTCCTTTGTCTGGGTGAGGGCTCCGACTCCGACTGCAATGATGAAACCGCTCGTGGTGGAGGCCGAAGCGCTTATGCTCATCTTCGAGTCTGCGGCGTTCATCCTCCTCAACTTCCCGGCGCCGGGCGTTGATGTCATAATGCAGATCTCGCCATAGTCATCCTTGGGCGTCCTGGTTGTCACGGCGCTCCTCGTGGTGATCTCGCCATCGGTCGTTGTTTCGATTGCCGAGTGACGTATGATGGGACTCCATGTGATTGCTGATTGAGCCAGCCGCTCGGCGTCATGCTGAAGCAGACGAAGTTGCTACATCTGAGGCCATTTTATTTGATGGTATGAGCATGTCTCCAGACTGCTGTCATTGTTGACATGCTGATCATTGCCTTCATCCTTGAAATAGTTGGGGTAGCCGGGTGGTCAGGCCCAAACTGCAAGGTGTCTAGTAGTGTGGCAGTGGCCATGACGTTCCTTTGTGGGGTCATAAAGACGTCGTGGTCGCCTACTCGGGTTTGGAGGATCTCTTGTTGAGCAGTCCGCCCAGTCTTGCGCAGGTTGTCATTGCGAGAATCGCGCTCGGCTTGCAGGCATCGTGCGTCTTCCTTCTATTGCTCACACAGTCGACGAGCCTCCTCCTCTTGTTGGTCATGTAGTCGTCGTTCGTCTTGTCCAAGGGTTGATCCTTTTGATGCTGTGAACACTTCGCATGGTGGAGAGAAGCTTCCTGAACTACTGTCCGACTGTGAGTCAAAGTCAGTGTAGTTTAGGGGGGGTGATTACAACTCCGATCTCCCTATATCCGATCTCGAACGGCTCTGGGCCGTATCCGAGTTGAATTCCGGGGAATTGGTTCTGCCGCATCGGATGAAGATTGAAGATATCCATGGCATTGCTAAGTCCAAACAAGAGATTGACGATCTCCTTCTTCCCTAGCCCGATCTCGGTCGGCTTAGGGCCGAGTCCAAGTCAAACACCGGGAAAAAAAGTTATCCCTGGACTCGTAGATCTTGGGAATCACCGCTGCAGGTTGTCGAAGACGGCTGTAGCGTTGAGTAAGCTGACTGGCACGAAGCCGGCCTAGTTCCTGACCGATCGGGTCGAATCCGAGTCAGTCAAGGTGAGGTTGCCGAAGTTGTCGGTGATGAAGTCGAGGGTCCCAAAGCTAATTGTTTGCCCGGGGAAGAACTTAACGCCGTTGACTCTGGTGATTGGGTCCATCAGGGTTGATGAAGGTGATCTCGATGAAGCCCCTACCTGGCGCGCCAACTGTCGATGCTTTGTGTCGGCAATAATTATATGGGGCTACTCGTGAGACCTAAACTCGATGAAGTGCAAAGGAACAAGAAACAATTTTATCCTGGTTCAGGCCCTCAAGGTGAGGTAATACCCTACTTTCAGCTATTGTGTATTGTCTTCGAGGTTTCATTGGTGAGATTGCACGTATGTTGATCTGATGATCTCTCTTCTGCCCCAGGGGGCTCCTTACCTCCCCTTATATATTGAGGAGGTAAGTTTACATGATAGAAATCCTAGTCGGACTTGACCAAGTGATTCTTTCTAGGAACACAACGTAACCGGCTAGGTCTATACCCTTTCCCTTGTCGTGTAAGGTAACTTGTGCCGAGTCCTATTGTATTCCTAAATACATAATTAGGCCCACCCTTTATTCGAGTGGTTGTATATCTTTCCATGAGGTACCCAGGACCCATGGCCTCCACAAATTGCATAATAGGAATTAAGTGCATATATAGAAGGCTAAACCAAAAATTTGGAAGAATAAATTCTTGGGAAAATTTTCATAAGAGCTAGACAATATCTGGAACCCACTGTAAAAATTTCATAATTTTATCATTTAATTTGGTGCCCCATTAATTCCTAAAAACAGCATAAATCTGAAACCTAGTTGTAATCTGATGGTAATTTCATATTTTTTCAGAATTTCATGTTAATTTATCAACCAACTCATTTTTGTCAGAAGGTTTAGTATGTTGGTGACTATCATAAGAAAAATTGGAAAAATCCAACTCACTAGATTTTTACATAAAATGTTAAGTGCAAAGTCACTGGAAAATCTGGTAACTGCAGATTTTGCTGCTGCCGAGCCCATTTCACATTTTCACCAGATTAAATCTATAAGTCTCTAGGCTTAGATTTTTGGCAGGTCTGTGGACAATATAACCACCTGCTTATAGAATTTCTCTCACACCTAAACTCGGTCAAAAGAATGGAATACACCTCTGTGCAAGACAGCTCATCACAACAGCTCCCAGATTTAGCCTCTCTCGAGAAACCCTCACTTTTTTCACTGACAAGCGGGGCCCAGGAGCCTTGGGGTCCACCTGTCAGTCACCAAGCAGCAGCACACTCACCCACCACTCCTGGATTGGGTGACACACGCCGCAGCACGTGTCAATACGCCCAGACGCCACTGTGACGAACGCCGCTTGACGACCTCCACGTCTCACCGTGCTGTTTTTCCATTCATGACTCTCCCTCTTCCTCGTCACGTTCCATGGTGACACCCAGTGAGATGCCCATGAGAGCTCCAAAGGCGAACGTTTCCTTTCCGGTGCTGGCAAGATCCACCGCTGCCGCCGCTCGTCTCTGCTGAGCTTTGCCGCAAGCCAACCCCTAGAACATGTCCTCTTCATGCCTAACACCCCCATACCTTCTTTCTCCTATGAGGTGCAGATTGAGCAACCGGTGATGCTGTGCGTCGTGCTCTCAGCCTCGCCAGAGATCCGTCACCGCATCAATTACGTTCGCGTCAAGCGCCGGGAGTCCGGCTACTCTTTTTAGCCAACACTGTCGCCGGAACAAGATGACCTTGTAAACCGAGCCCCACGAGCTGAGGACCCCGGAGACGCTAGATCCAAGTCTTCTTCCCAACTTCGGCTGGCGGTCAAATTTTTGATTCCCGTCATCTCGGTGAGCCTCGAGTTGATTTCTTGCACCAGTAGCAACCCTAGGACCTCACAAGCCTCATGCATGTCTTGGCTCTATGAATCCTTGGCTAGAACTCTCCGACGCCGTTCAACCATTGTCACCGTCGCCGCCGAGCCATTCCAAAGGACGACGCTGTCGTTTCAACCTCGCCAGCGCTGGTCAAACACTTGGTGAGCCTCCTGGAAGTCCCAGAACCATCATGCATCCATCAATTTGGCCAGAAATGATCTTCACACCAATATGCACATACAAGCCGAAGCTTGCTGCCGCTTCCATCGCTATTGCCACTTATTCCGACCACCTTAGGATGTGTTCAAGCCACCGCTGGGATCGCCTAAGACTGCTGCATGTTTTTGCTTTTGGCCACGCCATGGGATTCGCCGCCGATTATCACCGCCGCTGCCTGGAAGCTCGCCTAAGCCGTTCGCCGTCGCTGCTCAAGCGTCGTAGCCGCTAACATGTGAGACCGATGTTTAAACACGATAAGGACCGGATTAGAGGAAGTTTAAAACTTGTAAGGTTTAATCTGTAAAGTTTGATAGACTAATATGTGGACCCGAGGACTAATATGTGATTTACCAAAAGTTTGAGCACTCCTAATGAAATCGGTTTCCTCACCTGCTAGGGACCTCGGGAGTTAATCCCGAGAAACTGGGGGGCCTCCTTATAAGTTTCACTGACTGACATGTAGGCCCAGGGAATTAAAATCTGAGGAAATATGGAAAAATAAGCTTTAGGTGTTTCTGTTAAACTAAAAAAATAGGTTTTTACTACAAAAAATAATAAAAAAATTCATACAAGCTCCAAATTCAGTGAATCAAATTTTGATAAATTTATAATTTTATGCTCTTTCATTCTATAAGGTGTAAATGTACAGAAATTTCCATCTAAAAATCCTTAAAAATAAAATACTTAAATAAGGCATATAAAATAA
Organism: Oryza meyeriana var. granulata; assembly: GCA_003991445.1. Lineage (NCBI taxonomy): Eukaryota > Viridiplantae > Streptophyta > Magnoliopsida > Poales > Poaceae > Oryza > Oryza meyeriana. The sequence continues at coordinate 12,015 of RYFJ01003272.1, forward strand.
CTAAGAAACTTAATAAATTAATATCTTTTGCATACAGTAGAATAAAGTGAATATTTTTTGACTAAAATTCATCTCAACACAGAACCTAACACCTGTAGAAAATTCATGCATTTTAGTGAATATTTGTATTTTTTTTATAATTTGGTATTTACTCGATATCGTTAATTAATTTTTAGAAGCAAATTCCGTTGACGGTGAGGAGTTTGATCCCAACATTTAAAAGGAAGAAGAGGTTTAGCAAGGCAAGTGTTTTTCCCCACCACCTTGACCATATTGCAACCTATGACTTGGGGCAAAATTGTGTTGGTTTATAAATTGCATGCTTAATTGAAATATCGATATTTAAAATGTTTACAAGTTATAGAGATAGCCTATTGGTGCATATATCTCCTTGAGAACTACTTTTCCCTATTGTCGCCATAGGGTGGGTTGAAGTACTTTTCTTGTACTCATATGGGTTATAAGTATAAGTTTAAAAGTGAAGCTTAGCCATGCTTAGATACTTCTGTTGGATGTTATGGAAACTTTTTAAACTTAAGTTTTGATGATTTAAATTTTACAATCAGAAGTATTCTCTCTAATTAATTGTGAACTAAAATGATGAAAACATGGTTTTCAAACTCCCGCAGCAAGTGGTATACATATGTGATAGTTGTATACCGATAGGGGGAGTGTTCGCCTAGGTTGATTAAGGATTGAACTCTTTGTCACCATCTGTGTATATAGTACATCCACATGTTTTAGTATGGGATAACCTTAGTTGAGAAGTTGTTTGTGATCTAACCTTGCATTGGGAGGCCGCTGTAGTATGAGTTAGTCTTGTTTGATAGTTTGTAGGAACTACTCATGTTTATCGTGAAGGAACGGGTGTTCACTTAGCAGTATGAGCGTCTAAGTATGTTCAATATAACGGTGTAGTGCTTCGTGGGTTGCTTCACTACAGCGTCAAGTTCAGTAGGCCAATCATCCTGATGGCACTAAGGATCTGGACTTAGTGTGGAATTCTCACTCACCGTGCTCATGCAAGGTTGGATCAAAGGCAATGGATTAGCTTCATCGCAGATAGTAAAATGGGTACTTTTAGATATCGCATGGCTTGTTTTTACATGATTACTATTATGCGTCATGTGGGTAAAGATGTATGAACTCTGCAGAGTAAAAACTAATCGATTAGCTTTGCCCGTGGTTATGTGTGGCATAGTGAAGTGCTAGGAGTATAGATAGAATATCTTTCTAAATGCATTTGAACTTGATTCTTGAAATTTTGAGAGCTGAATTTAATTGATGCTCACGGAACTACTATCATGGAGGATAGTATTTTTCTTTATATATTTATATATATATATGTGTGCTTATGCCATGACATTTTACTATGTAATATGATAGATTTTTGTCGATGTTTTATATCGGTAATAAATATATGGGGCTACTCGCTGGACCGAAACTCGATGGATTGCAAAGGAACATGAAAGGTTTATACTGGTTCAGGCCCTCGAGATGAGGTAATACCTTATGTCCAGTTGTGGTGTATTTCCTTTGAGGATGTATGATTGTGATCTTGGTGATTCTGCCCTCAGGGAGCGCCCTGCCTCCCCTTATAGGGGACAGGGTTACAAAGTAGAAGTCCTAGTCAGACTACGACCAAGGGATCTCCTTCTAGGAGTACAACGTGCTCGACTAGGACTGTATTTTCCCTGTCGTACAAGGTTAAGTCCGCCGAGTTCTATTGTATCCCTAATTACAAGGCTAGGCCTATCCTCTGTCCGAGTGGCCCAATAACTTCTCATGAGGTACCTCGGACCCATGGCACCGACAGCAGCCCCTGAGACCTTCATAGTTGAGTCACAACTAATGCCGAGTGCTCATCCTCCACTGTGAAGAATTCCCGAGTGTATTGCTTCCGAGTACTGTTTGTCCGAGTGCTTCTTCTTCCGAGTCCTGCTTCATGTCAGCTAGCAACGAGGCTATGAAGGGCTTCATAGAAAAATATGAATAGTGTACGCCGAATATGGGCACCTATTAGGTGTAGCCCTCAACTTTGTACTTAATTGTGAAACAATTAAACATAAAGTCAAAGATCTTTAACCTTGTAGTCTTTTCCGAATAGTATACTACCCAGAAATTAGACTCTTCTGCGTCATGTCAGCTGGAATGATTTTTGCTCATGGCAAATAATGGCTAAGCATGTTAGCCGAGTACCACTTTATGGATTTTAACCCAATACGTGGTCAGGTGTACTTGAGAGATACCTGCATCCGCAATTTTAATGGAGACCAGCTGTAGATCCTTATAAGGATATATCCTCAATACCTAGTAAATAATGCAGATACTCGAATGTATACACCCGGCTGTAGGCTTAGCATGAAGCATATCTGATTATTTAATCGGTTTCTGTGAATAGCACCTACACTGTGATTTTAACACAGTTAGCGAGCAGCCCAATAGAGCGTGCTATCGAGAAACTCATATCTTTGGCCTACTACCGAATAAGCCAGCCTAAACTGACCTACCCAACGCAGGCCTATAAAATTAGCATCCCCCGCATGTCAGGATGAGTACTCCAGTGTTGGTAACCGCAATCAGCCAGAGGAATCCTTGTCCGCAAGCCTTTCCGACTTATGTTCTGGATGCAGCATGATTGCCATAGATGCCCGAGTAGATATATTGCAGGATCTGCTTGCCCTTCTCAGGTGTGACGCAGTGCATGAGAACTTCGGTTGTGCTTTGATGATATAGGTCTTCTCTGACTTTGGCAAAGCCGAATAAGGTACCCAAACCTCGCATTAGCATAGGATTTGGCTGGCGACCCTCATAGGGCGTACCCTACCCAACAAAATTATAGCCAAATAAGGTACCCGAACCTTACATTAGCATAGGATTCAGCTGGCGACCCTCATGGGGCATACCCAACCTGGCAGAGTTGTGACCGAATAAAATACCCGAACCTAGCATTAGCATAGGATTCGGCTGGCGACCCTCATGGGGCATACCCTACCTAGCCGAGTGGTACACGAGCCCCGACTGGCGCCGTAGGTCAGTTATATTAGCCGAATAAGGTACCCAAACCCCGCATTAGCATAGGATTCGGCTGGCGACCCTCATGGGGTGTACCTAACTCAGCGGAGTGGTACCTGAGCTCCGACTGGTAGCGGAGGTCAGTTGTTAGTTGAATAAGGTACCTGAACCTCGCATTAGCATAGGATTCAGCTGGCGACCCTCATGGGGCATACCCAACTCAGCGGAGTTGTGACCAAATAAGGTACCCGAACCTAGCATTAGTGTAGGATTCAGCTGGCGACTCTCGTGGCGTGTACCTTACCCAGCCGAGTTGTAACCGAATAAGGTACCCGAACCTAGCATTAGCGTAGGATTCGGCTGACAACCCTCATGGGGCGTACCTCACCTAGTCGAGTGGTACCCGAGCTTCGACTGGCACCGGAGGTCGGTTTTTAGCCCACACACGAGTCCCGACTAGTGCGAGTATTCGGACAATGGCTCTCGTGGAGTATTCCAAGTGATTCTTGAAGCCTCGCACTCGAAGTCTATCTTGGCAGATTGGTCTAGCCCTCGAGCATAGGAGATAGGCTCGTAGCCCTGAGTTCCTGTTACGCGTATCCGGAACTGGCCCTGCATTATAAACATATCGGATGAGTAGCATCTGATAATGAAAACAATCACCCGAAGAAAATTTATGTATTTTACAATATATGTAAATATGTATTCCTCCTCTTATTGATTTTAGTTTCCCTGAGTAGTTGACCCCTTAGGTTTAAACACTCTGCCCGACTAGTCATAGCCCCCTAGCGTCAGGAGTCGACTCATGGCTCTTTCCTAGACACGCATTTTGGGTGACTTGAGTTCATCTTTCATGGAACAAAATTTCATAGATTGGAATTTATGCTACTCGAGTACTTTTGCAATCATTAAGTGAAAAAACAGAAAAATGTGCAGCTTGTACACCTATTAGGTGTAAGCGGCTGCGGCATTGGCAAGGCCGAGTGAGGAAATATTTATTAGAAAGCGACTTAGTTGTTTGGTATTTGGGAGTGGGGATGCCATCCTTGCGTTTGGGCTTTTGAGCCCATGAGCATGTCACTTGTTGTTCTGATAATCTTCAGTTGTGGGAGGTCGAAGATGCTTGTGACTAACAGCCACAATGAAGTCATCTGACTTGTGTTTGTGGTTCCTAGCCTTAGTTGGAGCCGCGTCATCGGTGTCCTTCCGCTTCTTCTGTCAGGGTGCCTTTTTGTCATCGAGGGCCTCAGCAACACTGTCGGCCGAGTCGGCGTACTTGTTCGCTATGTCGAATAGAGCCTTGAGAGAGTTGCGAGGCTTCCGAGTGAATTTAGCGATGAACGGGGTTGTCTTTGACTCCTTTTTGAAAGGCGGTGATGACGACCTCGTCCTTGATCATTGGGATTGAATTCTTCTTCTCAGAGAACCTCTTGATGAAATCACGAAGAGACTCATTCTTCATTTGATGAAACTGATATATATCGTACTCGGAAGATGGCCTCTCGTATGTTCCTTGAAAATTGGCGATGAAGCGTTCCCGGAGTTCTCCCCAGGAGCCGATTGACCTCTTAGGAAGTCCTGTTAGCCATGTCCTTGCCGAGTCGGCTAGAGCGACTGGGAGATAGTTAGCCAAGGCCTTGTGATCTCCTCCAGCTGCTCGGATTGCTAGAGTGTAGACTGTGAGCTAGGACTCGGGGTTGGTCTTCCTGTCATATTTTTCAATTCCAGTCAGCTTAAAGCCTGACGGCCAGTCGACTTGTTGCAGCTCATGGGTGAAGACTGGTACACCTTCATCTATGTGAGGACTCTGACTCTGACTACGACAGTGAAACTGCTCGTGCTGGACGCTGAAGCACTCATTTTTGTCTTCCAGTCGGCGACGCTCGTCCTCTCGTGTTCACGGCATCATGCATTGATGTCTCGCCGGAGCCGGACCCTTGGATATCATAAAGACTTCATGTGGCGGAGAGAAGCTTGCCGAACTACTGTCCGACTTAGAGTCGGAGTCCAACTGAGAGTCGGAGTCAAAATAGTTGATGGGGGTGATTACAACTCCGACCTCCCTAGATCCGATCTCGAGCTGCTCTGGGCTGTATTCGAGTCGAACTCCAGGGGATTGGGTTTGTCGCATTAGATGTTGATTGAAGATATCCACGGCGTTGCTGAGTCCGAATGGGAGATTGACAATCTCTTCCTTTCTTAGCCCGATCATGGCCAGCTCAAAACCGAGTCCGAGTCAAACACTGAAAGAAAGAGTTGTCCCTAGACTCTGGCATGTTGAAGATTGCTGTAGCAAGTTGATGAGGGTTGCCGCAGTGTTATGTAGGCCGACTGACGCGGTGTCGGCTTGGTCCCTGGCTGATCGGATCGGATCCGAGTCGGACCGGGTAAGGTTACCTAATTTGTTGGCGACGAAGTCGAGGCTCCCGAAGCTGATTGTTTGCCCAAGGAAGAAGTTGATGCCATTGACTCTCCTGATTGGATCCATTAGGCTTGATGAAGATGATCTTGACGAAGCCTCTACCTAGCGCGCCAATTGTCGATGTTTTATATCGGTAATAAATATATGGGGCTACTCGCCGGACCGAAACTCGATGGATTGCAAAGGAACACGAAAGGTTTATATTGGTTCAGGCCCTCGAGATGAGGTAATACCCTACATCCAGTTGTGGTGTATTTCCTTTGAGGATGTATGATTGTGATCTTGGTGATTCTGCCCTTAGGGGGCGCCCTGCCTCCCCTTATATATTGGGGGACAGGGTTACAAAGTAGGAGTCCCAGTTGGACTACGACCAAGGGATCTCTTTCTAGGAGTTCAACGTGCCCGACTAGGACTGTATTTTCCCTATTGTACAAGGTTAAGTCCGCCAAGTTCTATTGTATCCCTAATTACAAGGCTAGGCCCATCCTCTATCCGAGTGGCCCAATAGCTTCTCATGAGGTACCCCGGGCCCATGGTACCGATAATTTTATTCTACAAATGCTATTGAAAAATGTTGCCAACTAAAACATGCTTTATGCAAAATTTATCTACACCACAAGCTCTCCTTTATATACCTTTGCATGTAGAATTTAGGTATTGTCTTGCCAATATATTATCTTATTAGATAATGTACTGACACTTGATCTTGTTATTGATATTATTAGACTTGTATGTAGATGATGAAATGCCTAGTGATGAGTGCTATCCTGCGGGTGACGAAGATTTCAAGGATGGTTCTTACTGGGGATACCCTAGTCAGTATGCTTGTGGATCTTTTGGGTAGACAAGCTTCCGTAGAACCTTAAATAAATTTGGCCTGTCAGCCTATGTACCTGTAATAGTTGTAAATTAACTAGCTATACTCTTTTATCTCTATGTACCCTGTATTTATGATATCCTAGCTAAGATGAAAGTATAGAACTAGTTCTTCCTGGGGCTAGTTTTGTATCAGTACGGGTTTTCAATGTTTGAAATCCTCGCTTGATATACTCCCCGTAGATCAGTCTCTGTTGTATGTAGTTTCCTGGTCGCCATCATCAAATGGTTTGACGAGCATACAACGGGTGTGAGTGGTGAGCTATCTTGTCGAGTATTTCTCCTGTTTACTACTCGGTATTTCAAGTGTTATATTGGTGTATATTTGGATGCAGTCATGTACGTGTGAGGATAGGTGGCTATTATATGTGTATGGATCCCACCTTTGAGATATTGCGGTGACATGCAGAAGAATGTATAGTAATGTAATATTTGGGGTACCTGACAGCTTTGGTATAAGAGCCAAGACCAACTGTAGGAAACCTCAAAAGGTCGTAGAAAAGGGAATTTAAAAGAGGATATTTTGAGGATTTAGCCTCAGATAAAAAGTAATTGTGAAAATTCCGATTTCTTATATGACTTATCCTTCTTAGGAGAATTTCCTTCTCTATGTTTCTTATTTTGGTTTAAATTCTATCCTTACTCTATAGGTTTCACCCGGTGGTACCCTGTGAGTTTTGGATGAGCATGTTATGGTGTGAGTTACCTCAAAGTAGAATTGGTATTAGAATTAAAATTTCTATCTACCTCTGCATTTCAAAATTTTAACGAAGAAACCTAGAAGGGGTAGAAATTGGGGTGGGAAGGAAATTGGGTCATATGGCCATTAGATTGCTTGTTTAGATGTCCCCTCCCTTAACTTGTGCATCTTCTGAATCTAACTAAATTTGTAATAAAATTTGATAGTGGATTTAGTAAGATTTGAAAACCTGTCTAGAAAACTATCATTTTACTGACTACATGTGTTCTGAAAGCTGTAACAGCAGGCTTAATAATTTTGGGGAGGCCAAACCGTCTGTACTAAAATTCTGAAATTTCGACAGAAGCTTATTTACTACGTCAGATAGCTACCTGAATTTTTCTGGAATTTTCGGTCCAGTAGGTTAAGATATAAAAATTGAACAAGTATGTAGGGTGAGATTTTTACAGCACTACTATTTAGCCTATTTGGTTTCATTAAGGATTTTTGATTGGGTTAAAAATTTGAAACTCCTATGTGGGGTTAAAATCTACTGTGCTGGGAACTCAAGAATATCTTTTTCATTACTTCATCATTTTTCCATATGGTATTAGGTCCAGTTAAATAAAGGTGAAAGCAGGATTTGAGCAAATTGCATATCTCCTTAGGAAGTTGTACTTAAAATTTCTAACGGATTATTGTGTCCACTTTACAGATGTCCTCCACTTGGCAACCACTTTGTTTTTCAGGGGACTTTGAAGAGGGAACACTTCCACATGCCTTATGGCTCGTGCTTCAACACCTTGGTTACCCTCAACCTCCAGAGTATCAGATCTTTACTGCTGGGCGGAGTTCTTCAATTAGAGCCTATGTTGCAGAACTTTATGTCCACAATAAAGCCATACATGAGATGCCTCTTCGTTACCAGGGTATGGTTGGGATGCTCCTTCAGCCATGTATGAAGCTGCCTACCAAGCCATCATTCATCTGTGCCATAGTATGCTAGGGATAACTGGTCTTTTCCATTTCTTTCTAGCTCGAGCAGATGATTACCTTGACAACAACTACCCAGGGTTAGAAGCAAGGCAGGGGGATGTCAACACCCAGTTATTGCATCTTGCAGGGTTATTACGGTCTTTGGATAGGTACCTTGCATTGGTGGTAGATGAGCTTTTCCGAGCCCGTACTGGGATTGCTATGATTGATGGGCATATTGAGTAGATGGGTCACATGGGATTCTTTAATGAGGACATCATTAATGGAGATAATGTTATGCCTGCCCTCACTGAAACACTACCACATCCTATGGGTATTTATGAGAGGGTAAATCAGAGACCTTATATGAGAGTGGGTTTCCGTCGCAACCGTCACACAATGGCCAACCCAGCTCGGATTGGAAATCTAGTGCTGCATGGACCAACATATATGTACCAGTGGCGTGGTCGTCAATATCGTTTGACCATGGCTACACCTACCAATATTGTACCTTCTGTTCCAGTGGGACTTTTTAGTCGTACTTAGATCTAAAGTAAGATTAGAAGTGTCATGAAAAGTAAACCTTGTAGGGTGAAGAGGTAGCAAAAGTAGAATTAGGAGTTGGTTAGTCAAATTTTGATTCATAACTTGTCCTGTAACAAGTTGTAATGGCTGCCATAAACTCCCCTTATATATTTGTGATGTACTAGAGGTTGTGAATGTTGTTTTAATTTAATGTTCACCTCATTTTAAAAATGTTACCTTGCTGTCCAGAAATTAACTACACTAAAATATGGCCATATTAGCTCCAAAAATTTAAAATAGGGAGTGAATTCTAGTATTATGCGCTATCCCTGGATATTTTGGAAATACTAGGTCACCTTTTTGTATGAGTAACTTACCAAACCTTGCTTCCTGAATGCAGGATGTCAAACAATGGACCTGGTCGCTTAAGTCTAGAAGGCCTGACAGTGGCACTACAAGCCGCTGGAAGCCAACGGGCCACAACTAGTGAGACCAATAATGCAGAACCAACTATGGCTTAGATTTTGGCTATGCAGAATCGTTTATTTGAGTGGATGTTGACTAACACAGAGAACTTAAGCGCTACCTTTACCCACTCTACCAGTCAGGGACAATCTAGGTTTGCTGATGTACAGCGTTTGCGCCCACCGAGCTTTTGCACAGCCACTGATCCACTTGATGCAGATGACTGGCTTCGAGACATTGAAGCTAAACTTCACCTGGCCCACTGCAATGAGAGGGAGAAGGCAAAGTATGCCGCATACTATCTTCAAGGTGTAGCTGCAGCATGGTGTGAAAGCTACAAAACCATTATACCTAGTGATGAGCCTATCACTTGGACTGTGTTCAAACAAGGTTTTCGTTCTTCCCATATTCCTGATAGACTCATGGATATCAAGAGGAAGGAATTTCTTAGTCTGAAGCAGGAAGGCATGCCTTTTATGAAATCCCTTAATAGGTTCAACTATCTCTCGGTATGCTACCGAGGAAATGCCAACTGAAGCACACAGAGTCAAGCTGTGCCGAGATTGCCTGAACCCAGAACTCAAACGTGATCTTTCAGCACATGAAATCAATAGCATGAAGTCCCTGGTGGACAAGGCCCTTCGAGTATAAAAGAGTGAGAAGGAAGTGATAGCTGACCGCAAGTGTAAATGGGTAGCAAAGAAGGAAATAAGTGGTAGCTCATCTCATCCATGAGTTACCCAGCCTGCTACTCGGTATGCTGCTACACCAGTCCCAAGGCCTCAGTTTAGTGCACCTCGTCCACCGATGGTTCCAAATCAAAATACAATCATGAGGGATAGTTGCCCACCACTCAAGACAAGGCAGCAAGTCTCACTTGTTTCAACTGTAAACACCTGGGACACTATTCCAACAAGTGTCCTTATCCAAAGAAGCAGACTCCATCTCCTCAACCTTATGTTGTCCAATCACTGACTTGTGCACCGACTCCAGGTAGTGGTACGCAACGGGGAGGTCGTCCAGCTCCTAGGCCCGCATAGGCTACTTTTCGTGGTCATCTTAATCACGTGACTGCTGAAGAAGCTGATACTGCACCCGATGTGGTGTTGGGTACGTTTCTCGTTCACTCAGTCCCTATGTAGTTCTTTTTGATTCTGGAGCAACTCATCATTTATATCAACCAAGTTTGTAGAACAACAGAATATTAGAACACACTTGCTAGACAAAGCTATGCTAGTCCAATCACCTGGGTCAAATTTAAGGACCAAGCACGTATGCAAAGATATAAAAATTTCCATAAATGGTGTAGGTTTTACAGCTGATCTTATTCAGATAAACTCACCTAGGTTAGATGTTATCTTGGGCATTGATTGGTTGTCTAAACACAAAGGGAAAATAGATTGCGCCAATAAAACTGTCTCTTTGACTACAACCGGTGGAAATCATGTTTGCTTCACCTCCAGTCGTGCCTCCACCTCACAATGTTCACAGCTCCATTCTATAAATGTTCCAAGCCTTGAAATAGTACCAATTGTATGTGAGTATCCAGACGTATTTCCTGATGAATTACCCGGAGTTCCACCAGATAGAGACATAGAATTTGTCATCAACTTGATGCCTGGAACAACACCTATATCCAGGAGACCATATCGTATGATATCTGAGGATTTGGTACAACTCAAAAAGAAAATCAATGAACAGAAAGGCTTTATTCATCCTAGTTCCTCTCCCTGGGGTTGTCCAGTGCTTTTTGCACCAAACAAAGATGGAACCATGTGCATGTGTGTAGACTATCAACCTCTCAATGAAGTCACAATAAAAAATAAGTACCCACACCCTAGGATTGATGATCTATTTGATCAGATGACCGGTGTCCAAGTCTTTTCTAAAATTGATCTAAGGTTAGGTTACTTCTAGTTAAAAATCAGACTGGAGGATATTCCAAAAACTGCTTTTACTACTCGCTATGGTTTATTTGAATATACCGTGGTTTCCTTTGGACTGACAAATGCTCCTGCTACTTTCATGAATCTGATGAATAAAATCTTCATGGAGTATTTGAACAAATTTTGTTGGGACTCCTACTTTGTACCCCTGTCCCCCAGATATAAGGGGAGGCAAGGTGCCCCTTGAGGGCATATAGAGATTCATTAGAATCATACTTCCTCAAAGGAATACACCACAACTGGACGTAGGGTATTACCTCACATTGAGGGCCTGAACCAGTATAAACCTTTCGTGTTCCTTTGCAGTCCACCGAGTTTCGATCCGATGAGTAGCCCTATATTCATATTGCCGGTGTAAAACATCGATAGTTGGCGCGCCAGGTATGGGCTTCACCGAGATCAATCTCAACAAGCTCGATGGATTCGACAACCGGAGTCGATGGCACCGGCTTCTCCCCCAGAGACACGATCACGTTCAGAAGCCTCGACTTCGTCGCCAACAAGTGCGGCAAACTCACCCTTGCCGACTCGGACTCGATCCGATCTACCTGGGAATCAGCCGACTCCACGCCAGTCGGCCCACATGATGCTGCAGCGACCATCATCAACTTGCTACGGCAATCTTCCACTTACCCGGGTCTCGGGACAACTCTCCCCTTCGGTGTTCGACTTGGACTCGGCCTCGAGCCGGCCGGGATCGGGCTAGGAAGGGGGGAGATCATCAATCTCCTGTGTAGACTCAACAACGCCGTGGACATCTACAATCTACATCCGACGCGGCAAACCCGATCCCCTATAGTTCAATTCGAACGCGGCCCAGAGCCGCCCAAGATTGGATCTAGGGAGGTCGGGGTCGTGATCACACCGATCAATTACTCAGATTCCAACTCTAAGTCAGATAGCAGTCTGAACAGCAGTTCGGACAGTAGTTTGGCAAGCCTTTTCCTACCCCGTGAAGTCTTCATGGCGTCCAAGGGTGACACTCCCACTCAGGAGGTGCGCTGACTACGTGAGCACGAAGAGGAGGAGGCCCATCGACTATGACAACAACAGGAGGCCGATCGCGATGCTCACAACGACGAGCTACGCAGGGCTGGGCAAACCGCTCAGGAACAGATCCTCCAAACTCAAGTCGGCAACCACGACGTCTTCATCACGCCTCAATAGAACATCATGGCCACCGTAACTCTGCTGGACACACTCTAGTTTGGGCCTGATCATCCGGCCACCCCGACTATAGCAAGGATAAAAGCTATGATCACTGCTGCTGCATGCCAGCAGCGCCAACAGTCGGGCGATACCCTCATACCAATCAGCCAGTCGGCTTCCCTAGCGGTAGTCTCATCCCCCTCAATACGACGTTGAGCGGCCGGCACCAGTCAGCTGTACACAGAGTCACGCCAGATGTCACTCGCCAACCCCAATAACAAACGGTGGTGTCGAAGTGACTGTCGGGACAACCAGGATCTCCGAGGCCGACTACTGTGTGATCCTCAGCAGGACATCAATGCTCGGTGCTGCGAATGAGAGGAAGACGAGCAACGCTGACTGGAGGATGAGTACGAGCGCTTCGGTCTCCACCACGAGCGGTTCCACCACTGTAACCGGAGCCAGAGCCCTCACACAGACGAAGGTGTACCCGCCTTCACCCAGGAGCTACAAGAGGTCAACTGGCCGTCGGGCTTCAAGCCTACGGGAATCGAAAAATACGACAAAAAGACCAATCCCGAGTCCTGGCTCACGGTTTACACTCTGGCCATCCGAGCAGCTGGAGGAGATCACAAGACCATGGCTAACCCTGTTTACACTATGGCCATCCGAGCAACCGGAGGAGATCACAAGGCCATGGCTAACTACCTCCCAGTCGCTCTAGCTGACTCGGAGAGGACATGGCTAACAGGACTTCCTAAGAGATCAATTGGCTCTTGGGGAGAACTCCGGGAAAGCTTCATCGCCAACTTCCAGGGGACGTACGAGAGGCCATCTTCTGAGCACGATCCGTATCAGTTGCATCAAAGGAAGAGCGAGTCTCTTCATGACTTCATCAAGAGGTTCTCTGAGAAGAAAAATTCTATCCCGAAGATCAAGGACGAGGTCGTCATCACCGCCTTTCGAAAAGGAGTCAAAGACACCTCGCTCATTGCCAAATTCACTCGGAAACCTCCCAACTCTGTCAAGGTTCTATTCGACATGGCGAACAAGTATGCCGACTCGGCCGACGCTGTTGCTGAGGCCCTCGATGACAAAAAGGCATCCTGACAGAAGAAGCGGAAGGACACAGACGATGTGGCCCCGACTAAGGGTGGGAACCGCAAACGCAAGTCGGATGGCTTCATTGTGGCAGTCGGTCACAACCGTCTTCGACCTTCAACAACTGGAGATTATCAAAATGACAAGTGACATGTTCGGGGGTTCACAAGCTCAAACGCAAGGATGGCATCCCTACTCCCAAATACCGAACAGCTAAGTCGCTCTCTGATAAATATTTCCTCGCTTGGACTCGCCAATGCTGCAGCCGCTTACACCTAATAGGTGTACAAGCTGCACTTTTTTTCTGTTTTTGCTCTTAAATGATTGCAAAAGTACTCGAGTAGCATAAATTCCGATCCGTGAAACTTTGCTCCATGAAAGACGAACTCAAGTTACCCAAAACGCGTGTCTGGGAAAGAGCTATGAGCCAACTCCCGACGCTAGGGGGCTATGACTAGTTGGGCGGAGTGCTTAAACGTACGGGGTCAACTACTCGGGGAAATTAATATCAACAAGAGGAAGAACACGTATTTACATATATTGTAAATACATAAATATTATTCGGGTGATTGTTTTCATCACCAGATGCTACTCATCCGATATGTTTATAATGCAGGGCTAGTTCCGGATACCTGTGACATGAACTCAGGGCTACGAGCCTATCTCCTACACTCGGGGGCTGGACCGATCTGCCTAGATATGCTCGAAATGCTCTATGAGGGCTACTGACCGAGTACTTGCACCAGTCAGGACGTCATCTTCCCTAGCTACACTCCATGTGAGCTAACAACCGATCTCCAGCGCTAGTCGGGGGTCGTATACCACTTGGCTAGGTGAGGTACACCCCATGAGGGTCGCTAGCCGAATCCTACGCTAATGCTAGGTTCGAGTACCTTATTTGGTCACAACTCGGTTGGGTAAGGTATGCCCCATGAGGGTCGCTAGCCGAATCCTATGCTAATGCAAGGTTCGGGTACCTTATTCGGCTAATAACCGACCTCTGGTGCTAGTCGGAGCTCGGGTACCACTCAGTTGAGTAAGATATGCCCCATGAGGGTCGCTAGCCGAATCCTATGCTAATGCAAGGTTCGGGTACCTTATTCGGTTAACAACCGACCTCCGGCGCTAGTCGGGCCAGTTGGGTACGCCCCCCAAGGGTCGCCAGCCGAATCCTACGAGATTTGGGTACCTTATTCAGCTATAATTTTGCCAGGTTGGGTGCGCCCCATGAGGGTTGCCAGCCAAATCCTATACTAATGCAAGGTTTGGGTACCTTATCTAGCCATAACTCTGTTGGATAGGGTACGCCCCATGAGGGTCACCAGCCGAATCCTATGCTAATGCAAGGTTCGGGTACCTTATTCGGCTCTACCAAAGTCAGAGAAGATCTACGTCGTCAAAGCGCATCCGGAGTTCTCATGCACTGCATCACACCTGGGGAGGGCAAGCAGATTCTGGAATATACCTACTCAGGCATCTGTGGCAACCAGGCTGCATCCAGAACATAAGTCGAAAAGGCTTGCAGACAAGGATTCCTCTGGCTGATTGCGGTTATCGACGCTAAAATACTCATCCTGACATACGAGGGATGCCAATTTTATAGGGCTACGCTGGGTAGGTTGGTTTAGGCCGGCTTATTTGATAGTAGGCTACAAGATATGAGTTTCTACAGTAGCACGCTCAATTTGGGCCGCTCGCGGGCCATGTTAAAAACATAGTGCTGGTGCTACCAACAGAGACCGATTGAGTAATGAGATATGCTTCATGAAAGCTGACTGCTGAACATGTGTGTTCAGATATCTGTGTTATTCACCAGGTATTGAGGATATATCCTTATAAGGATCACAAGCTGGTCTTCATTAAAAATGGGGATGCATGATGCGGATTACCCTACCAACACCATTGCTACACCAAGTACCCATTCACCATCACCATGTAAACCATAAAATGAAGAGGTTATGTCAACCCAGGAGTCAGCTAAGGAAGAGAAAGGACCTGTTACACCATTCCAAGGACCGATTACATGCAGCCGAGCAAAGAAGCTACATCAAGAGGTGAACTCGCTCCTACTTGAAACTTATTTCGATATTGACGAGAATTATATACTACCAAAATCTTGTACTTTGCTCTTGCTTATGTTCACACATAAAGAGGAAATGTTGGATGCGAATGATGAGCTCAATGATCAAGTTGAAGATGGATTACACGAAGATGATGACCGATTACATCATGCTGATTTTGGAGTCTACTGTGTGCTGACATCTACTTCAACTTCCAAGAGATGTGCGACTCAACCTATCATGTTCCAGTAGACATAATACACATAGTTGGAAAGATAATCAAGTCTACTTTCACCTCCAACAAACGGCTCATTGTTTCGACTACCCAATAAAAAGTAATGGCCAAATTACTAAAGGCGGCGCAGAAACCAAATAGACACGCGAGTTTCCACAGGAATTTATTTCGTGGTGACCTTTCAGCTAGCTTATCTCTAAAATCTCCATGGCCATTTCATGCCCAACTAGGAGGGTTGTTCCTAGTATAAAACCCCTTGTGTTCTATCTCTTTTCTCAGATTTAGATGAATCAAAAAATAAACCCCTTTTGTTCAGCTGTGGCTAACAAATTCAGAGAGAGATCTCTACCCCTTTGCTCTTGTGATTTCCTAGCAGGAATTATAGAAGCGGCCACTTCATCGGCTCCCAATTGGTGCTCCTACTCCCTTCGAGGTTTCCTCGATTGATTGTAGGCTGTGTTGGTTGGTTCTTTGAGAGTGTGGTTGGGCGAATCCTTGATTTAGGTTGCTGGTTAAAGACAGTGGTTGGCTTCGAGTTTATTTGCCAGGTTGCACTACAATTTTGGCTGCTTGCAGCTAGTTATCTTGGTCTCTTTGAGGCTAGTTATCAGTTGAGATACTACGTCGTGAAGATCAGGAACACATCCTCTATCAGGGCTGTATCATCTAGTATCAGAGCTTTTGTTGCCATGGTAGGATCCATTACCCCTAGCTACATATATTTCGTTTTTCTTCCTATCCAAATATATGTATATATATATATATTCCATAGCCTTTGTTTGCATTTGTTGATCTAGTAAGTTTGGTTAAGTTTCAGTCCATTAGAGTTTGTGTTTATGTGCTGATCGGATTTTTTTTCGCGTGTCCTTTGAGCCAATCTCTTGTTGTTTCTGAAAATCCCCATAAAAATAAATATATATAGTAAGCCATATCTATCTTTTGCATAAACTTTGATCCTATTAGGTTATATTTTATTCTATATCTCATTTTTTCAAGTGTTATATCTGTACTCTTGTTGTTTGTGCAAAAGAAGAGAAGTCGTATAAAAAAAAGAGTTGCTGAAAAAAGGAATTAAAAAAAAGAGGTAAAAAAATTGTGAGAAGAACTGATCTTTTTGTGTTATGAACGAGTGCTGAACCGTTTATGTCACCTATTCAGTTGTTATCTATCTTTTGTTGTGATTTTTTATAGGTCTAAAACATAATCCATCTATCTCTAGCATAATCCTTGTTTTGCATCAAAAAGTTTGATCTCCTTTGTGCGTGAGTTGTGCTGCTTATATCTTTGATTCCTGGATCAGCACTAGGCATTGAACTTCTAGTTTGGAATGTTACTTATCTTGACAATAACTAGATTTCAGATTGCTTTTTCTGTATTTACCCTACCAAGCTCCACATATAAACCACCATTTACGTCAATTTGGGTCTTGTATTCGCTTGACCATCACTCTCTGTTTACCACCACACGAATACTTCTGTAAACTGCCAGGAAAGCATAAGAGTTTTGGTTGGTAAGAGAAGGTGAGGTTGTGAGATCCCACATATTATCCTATTCCACATATATTTTTGCTTCTTGTACCATTAACGGTGCAGGAAGATGGCTGATATTAATCCGAAAGATTGTGTTACTTTGGCTCAATTCAATGAGTTGAGGCTGAACATGGAAGCAAGAGTAGATCGCATTGCACAAGATGTTCAGAATATTTTGGCTTGTATGCAAGATTTTCGTCCTATTGATGAGAATGCAAGTGTGCACGGTGAAGAAGATGATGAAGGAGCTGCTGCTTCTGGGGCTGCTAGAGAAGCTCGAGGAAGAGGAAACTGTGGTTGTAGAAATGAAGGAATTCCTGCTCAAGGTAGAGGAAGAGGTCGTGTCCCAAGAAACTATGACCACGCTGATTTTGATGAGGAGAATGATGATTATGAACCATATCATTTTGGTCGTAACCCACGCCAAAGAAATAATGATGAAGAGAGATTTGGTAAGCTAAAATTTACTATGCCAAAGTTTGAAGGTGGATCTGATCCTGAAGCTTATCTTACATAAGAGTTGAAGGTTGATAAAATCTTTCGCTTACATAATTATTCCGAAGAGAAGAAGTTGGCAATGGCTTCACTTGAATTTGAGGATTATGCTTTAATCTGGTGGGAGCAATTGATGAATGACCGTGAAGTGGCTGGTCAAGAAGAAATTACTGAAATGAAGGCTGCAATGAGAGCTAGATTCATTCCTAGGCATCATCGTCGTGATCTTTTTGATAGTTGCAGAATTTGAAGCAAGGGAACTAGTATGTTGAGGAGTATTATAAGGAGATGGAGAAGGCCATGATTCGAGCTAATGTTTATGAAGATGAAGAACAATCCATTGTAAGATTTATGTCAGGTTTGCACCGGGATATGCAGCGTATTGTGGAATTTCAGTCCTACCACAATCTTGTCCAATTGGTGCACCAAGCAAGCAAAGCCGAGCGTCAATTGCAGCAATATGCTAAGATAAGGAAGGCAAGCTCTTTCAGTCCATAGGTTACCCCCAGCGGAAACAAGTTTATACCAAGGGCCAATGTGAATCGAGGTGTCACCATTAACTCAAGTGGTGGTTTACGCTCGAATGTTTCTGGTTTTTCTAGTGGAAAGGAGGCTGTCAATTCAAGTGTGAAGAGTAAACCCACGACATCGTCTACTTCCTCAGTTAGCTCTACTTCTAGGACTAGGGATATTCAGTGCTTCAAGTGTGGAGGACGTGGACATATCGTTAAAGAGTATCCTAACAATCGTGCCATCATTGTGACTAAACAAGGAGAGTATGAGTCTGCTAGTGAGGAGGAAGAGGAAGCTCTTGATGATGAAAAGAGTGAAAATGTCACTGAAGAGAAGGACAATACTCAATGTGAGTTTGAGCAAGGTGTTGCTCTAGTTGTCACTCAAGTTTTGAGTGTGCAACTTAAGGAAGCTGAAAGTGGACAACGCCACAATCTTTTTCAGACCCGTGCTAAGGTTGAGGGCAAGGTGTGCAAGGTCATAGTTGATGGATGCGGAGGCCATGGGCCCCGGGTACCTCATCACAAGCATATGGGCCACTTAGATAGAGGATGGGCCGAGACTTGTAATTAGAGATATAGTAGCACCCGGCAGACTTTGCCTTGTACAGTAAGGAATATACAGTCCTAGTCGGGTAGATTGTATCTCTAAGAGGAGATCCCTTGGCCGTATCTGGCTGGGATTCCTACCTTGTACCCCTGTCCCCCAGTATATAAGGGGAGGCAGGGTGCCCCCTGAGGGCATGAGCTCATAGAAGTAGACACAAATCCTTAAAGGAATACCGCCACAACTGGACGTAGGGTATTACCTCACATTGAGGGCCTGAACCAGTATAAAATCTCCCTGTGTTCCTTTGCAATCCACCGAGTTTCCATCCGCCGAGTAGCCCCATATTCATATTGCCGGTGTAAAACATCGACAGTTGGCGCGCCAGGTAGGGGCATTCGGGGAGATCTACATCAACAACCTTGATGGATCCAACAACAGGAGTCGACGGCGACAAATTCTCCCCCGGAGACACAATTTCGTTTGGAAGCCTCGACTTCATCACCGATAGGTTCGGCAACCTTGCCTTGGCCGACGTAGACCCAATTCAACCGGCCGAGGAACTAGTTGACTCCGCGCCAGTCGGCCCACAAGGCGTCACAGTCACTGTCACCGATCTACTGCGGCAAGCTTCTACTTCGTTAAGCCTTGGGACAACTCTCTCCTTCGGTGTCTGATTGGCGCTAGGCCTTGAGCCAACCCGGGTCGGGCTAGGAAGGGGAGAGATCGTCAATCTCCCACACGGGCTCAGCAACACCGCAGATCTACATCTTACGCGGCAGACCCAATCCCCTGCAATTCAGTTTGGACACGGCCCAGGGCCGTTTTAGATTGGATCTAGGGAGGCCGGAGTTGTTCTTACTCCGATGAACTACTCGGACTCTGACTCCAGGTCGAACAACAGTTCAAACACTAGTTCGGACTCTAGTCTGGCGAGTTTCCTTCTACACCGCGAAGTCTTCATGGCTTCAACCCCTCCACTAGAGGTACACTGACTACAAGAGGAGCAGCAAGAGGAGGCACGCCAACTACGGCAACAGGAGGAAGCCGACCGCGAGGCTCGCAACGACAAGCTACGCAAGGCTGGGTGAACCGCTCAGCAACAGATCCTCCAGACCAAAGTCGGCGACCACGATGTCTTCGTCACACCACAACAGAATGTCGTGGCCGCCGCAACCCTGCTGGACACGCTCCAGTTCGGGCCTGATCACCAGGCCAACCCGACTATCGCCAGGATCAAGGCGATGATTACAGCTGCTGCATGTCAACAGCACTAGCAATTGGGCGACACACTTGTACCGACCAACCAGTCAGGTTCTCCAGCAGTAGGCTCATCTACATCAGCACGACGCTGGGTGGTTGGTTCAAGTCAGCCACACGAGGAGTCGTGGCAAACATCACTCGATAACTCCAATAACAATGATCGGCGGTGTCACCAGAACGACCGCCGGTTCAACCAAGACCTCCGAGTCTGCCTACAACGCGACCTCCGCCACAACATCAACGCTCGGCGCCGCGAACGTGAAGAGAACGAGCGCTACCGACTAGAGGACGAGCACGAGCATGTCGGTCTTCACCACGAGCGGTTTAACAGCCGTGGTCGGAGCCGGAGCCCTCACAAAGATGAAGGCATTCCAGCTTTCACCCACGAGCTACAGGACGTTGATTGGCCATCGGGCTTCAAGCCTACATGGATCGAGAAATACGACGGCAAAACCAACCCCGAATCCTGGCTCCCCGTATACACCCTGGCAATTCGAGCTGCCGGAGGTGACCACAAAGCCATGGCTAACTACCTCCCGGTCGCCCTGGTCGACTCCGTGAGGACTTGGCTAACTGGGCTCCCGAGGTGGTCGATCGGTTCCTGGGGAGAACTCAGGGAGCAGTTCATCGCTGATTTCCAGGGGACCTACGAGAGGCTGTCTTCCGAGCATGATTTATATCAATTGCACCAGAGGAAGAACGAGTCTCTACGCAAATTTATCAAGAGGTTCTCCGAGAAGCGCAACCAAATCCCAATGATCAAGGACGAGGTCGTCATCGCCGCCTTCCGCAAGGGAGTAAAGGATGCCCCGTTCATCACGAAATTCACTCGGAAGCCTCCAGCCACTGTCAAGGCTCTCTTCAATATGGAAAACAAGTACGCCGACTCGGCCGAGGCAGTCGCAGAGGCCCTCGACGAGAAGAAAGAGCCCTGGCAAAAAGACCAGAAGGCGAAAGCTGACAACGAGCCATCACAGAACAAGTCCGGCAACCGCAAGTGGAAGTCGGACAATGAGGTGGCCAACATGGAGCGCACTCGGTCGCGGCCCCCAAGGAACAACGACTACCAGAAAGTCATGAATGGGCCATGCCCCTTCCACCCCAAAGGCAAGCACGCAGCCAAAGACTGCTTCATGCTCAAGAAGTTTGCTTTCGAGCAGGCTTCATCATCTGGCGCCAACAAGGGCAAAGACAAGCCAGATCAGGACCCGGCCGACGATTTTCAAGATCCCCAGGCCAAGCTCAACCACATCTTCAGAGGGCCGTCCGCGTATGAATCCAAATGGAAGCAGAAGCTAACAGCACGTGACATCAATGCAATCTCTACAGCAGACACCCCCTAATATTTGCGCTGGTCAGAGACGTCCATCACATTCACCCACGTAGATCATCCAGATCGTGTTTCACACCCGGGACACTACCCACTCATCCTGGACCTGGTAGTCAAGAACATCAAGTTGAAGAAGGTTCTCATAGACGGAGGCAGCGCGTTCAATATCCTCTTCGCCAAGACCCTGGATGAGATGAAGATTCCCCGTTCAGATCTGCGGCCGAGTACGGCGCCCTTCCACGGGATAATTCCCAGCCTGTCTTCAACACCACTCGGACAGATAACCTTGTTGGTCACCTTCAACACGTGGGATAACTTCCACACAGAAAACATCTGCTTCGAGGTCACCGACTTCGAGACTGCGTACCACGAGATACTTGGACGGCCGGCGCTCACCAAATTCATGGCGATACCGCACTATACCTACATGGTGCTCAAAATGCTAGGGCCAGCAGAAGTCCTCTCCCTCCGCAGCGATGTCAAGCAAGCCTTCACTTGCGACAAGGAGAGCTGCAAACTGGCTCAATCACAAGAGGCGGCAGTCAGACACAACAACATTCGGCAAGCCGTCACAACTGAAGTCGAGGATAACCAAGTTCCGGCCAAAAAAGCAACGAAGTCGGGAATTTCAGCGGACTCTGACACAAAGAAGATCCCCCCGGACCCTTTCGATCCCTCCAAGACTGCTCTAGTCAGGACCAAACACGACCCCAAATAGGAAGACGCGCTCGTCACCTTCCTCCAAGCCAACAAGGATATCTTTGCATGGAAACCGTCCGACATGCTAGGCGTACCAAGGGAGGTGATCGAGCACACTCTCAACTTGAAGACAGATGCCAAGCCAGTCAAGCAACGGCTACGGCGCTTCGCTCAGGACCGGAAAGATGCTATTCGGGAGGAGATAACCAAGCTTCTCGCAGCTGGGTTCATCAAAGAGGTCTATCACCCGGATTGGCTGGCAAATCTAGTCCTGGTCCAGAAGAAAAATGATAAATGGCGCATGTGCGTCGACTACACCGATCTCAACAAGGCATGCCCCAAGGATCCATTTGGTCTACCAAGAATAGATCAGGTGGTGGATTCGACTGCAAGGTGCGAACTTCTCAGTTTTCTCGACTGTTACTCAGGATACCACCAAATCAACCTAAAGGAGGAGGACTGTTTAAAGACGTCTTTCATCACGCCGTTTGGAGTGTACTGCTACATCACTATGCCGCTCGGTTTGAAAAATCCTAGATCAACGTATCAGCGTGCAATTCAGTGGTGTCTGCACACTCAGATCGGGTGCAACGTGGAAGCCTACATCGATAACGTGGTGATCAAGACGAAGTCCAAAGAAGACCTCATCGCTGACCTAGAAGAAACCTTTCAAAATCTTTGAAGATTTAAGATGAAGTTGAACCCAGAAAAGTGCGCCTTCAGTGTGCCATCCGGCAAGTTACTCGGCTTCATCGTCTCACACTGCGGCATCGAAGCCAACCCGGAAAAGTCAACGCAATCATGAACATGGCACCCCCGACTAACCAGAAAGACGTCCAGAAGCTGACAGCCTGCATGGCGGCACTCAGCCGGTTTATTTCCCGACTGGGTGAACGGGGAATGCCCTTTTTCAAGCTATTAAAGAAAGCAGACAATTTCCAATGGACTCCCGAAGCCCAGAAAGCCTTCGAAGACTTCAAAAAATTTCTTACATCACCACCCTTGTTGGCGTCACCAATGCCCCAAGAACCATTAATGCTGTATCTGGCGGCAACTACTCAGGTAGTTAGCTCGGTGCTGGTGGTCAAGCGATCTGAACAGGGTCACATACAAAAGATTCAACGGCCAGTCTACTTTGTCAGCGAGGTCCTTGTTGACTCGAAGATGAGATATCCGCAGGTCCAGAAGCTGTTGTACGGCCTACTCATCACTGCCCGGAAGCTGGTGCATTATTTCCAAGCACATCAAGTCACGGTAGTCACATCGTATCCACTCGGGGACGTCCTGCACAATCGCGAGACCACCGGCCGAATCAGCAAATGGGCGCTCGAGTTGATGGCATTCGACATCACCTTTCAGCCACGAACAGCTATCAAATCACAACCTCTAGCCGACTTCATGGCCAAGTGGACAGAAGTTCAAATGCGTACATCAACAGCGTAGCTAGAGCACTGGATGATGTACTTTGACGGTTCTCTATGGATCGGCGGCGCCGGGGCCGGCGTCGTATTGACGTCCCCTACCAGCGAAAAACTCAAGTACGTTCTCGAAATCCACTTCCCAGCTTCTCACAACGTCGCCGAGTACGAGGCGCTTATCCACGGGCTCCGCATTGCTACATCACTCGGCATATGTCGACTGGTTATGCGTGGAGATTCTCAACTCGTGGTGAACCAAGTCATGAAGGACTGGACATGTCTCAACGATACCATGGTGGCATACTGTCAGGAGGTCCACAAGATGGAAAACAAGTTCGACGGGCTAGAGATAACACATGTCCTACGACAATACAATGATGCTCTAGATGAATTGGCAAATATGGGATCCAAGCGAGAAGCGGTCCCAACAGGGATCTTTGTCGAGCAACTTATGAAGCTATCAGTCAAGAAGAAACCAGTGCTGGAGCAGTCGAGAGGTGAACCTATCCTGGCGACAGATGAGGTGCCGCACATATGTCAAGATTGGCAACTCCTGTTCTCAAATTCCTCCTGGACGACGAACTCCCAGAAGATCACAGCCAAGCCGAACAAATCAAACGTCGAAGAAAGAGTTTCCTAGTTGTCGGAGAAGACCTGTACCGAAGAAGTGTATCCGGTGTCCTTATGCTCTGTGTCACCACCGAGGAGGGCAAGCAGATTCTACAGTCGATCCACTCGGGCATATGTGGCAACCATGCCGCATCCAGGACGTTAATTGGAAAGGCTTACCGGCAGGGATTTTCTGGCCAACAGTAGTAACAGATGCCAAAGACATTGTTCGCACATGTGAGGGTTGCCAGTTCTATGCAAGACAAACCAATCTCCCAGCCCAAGAACTCCAAACAATCCCAATCTCTTGGCACTTTGCAGTATGGGGGCTTGACATGGTCGGGCCCTTCAAGAAAGTGCCAGGAGGGTTCACACACTTGTTCGTCGCAGTGGATAAATTCACCAAGTGGATTGAGGCCAAACCCGTTGCAACCATAACAGCGGCACGAGCAAAGGACTTCATCATGAGTATATTATACCGATTCGGGGTCCCCAACTGCATCATCACCGACAACGCTACTCAGTTCACTGGCAGTGTGTTTCAAGATTTCTGTGATGACTTCGGCATGAAGATCTGCTATGCGTCTGTGGCACACCCGCGGAGCAATGGGCAGGTTGAACGAGCCAATGGTATGGTCTTACAAGGTATCAAGGCCAGGATATTTGATCGACTACAACCATACGTGGGCCGGTGGGTACAAGAACTCCCATTTGTACTCTGGTCCCTAAGAACCACGGTTAGTCGGGCAACTAGGCAATCCCCTTTGTCACATTTGCCCGAGTACAGCTCTCTGCGGTGAACGATTTTATTAAGTTCCTATAGACTAACTCAGTGTAGACTATATAGTTGGGTAAAACTAATGACAACTGAGTAACAATTCAGAGCTTGGTGGCATTGCACATATATTTACACATGTCTTTACAAAAATCCACAATACACCTACTGCATGATATACTGTTCTTACATACCCAGGTCTCGAGTGATCATCTCTGCAGTCGGCCTCGCCTTGGCTATCAGCTACACCGCCTCCTCAGGTGTTGTCTCCTCAGTGAACCCCTCCCCGATGGCTTCAATATCTGCCCTTGGGTAGATGGACTTGATCATCGCCAGGGTCTGGGCCACGCCGACAACAACATGCTCATCTGAGTACCTCTTCAGGGCACTCGGTGCATCCTTAAGGCACGCCTCCACTGGAAAGATCGTGCTGGAGCTGGTTCCCACATCGCGAGGATCCATGATGTCAAGGAGCCCTTTCACGGACTCGGCAAGGGTCTCCCGTGACTCCTTGACAACCCTTATCTCCTCTGCGAAAGCCTGAAACTGGATTTGGGCATTGGCTCTAGCAGCTACCCGGGTTCACTGACAAGCAAACTTGTCAGGCAAAACTACAGATGGGGTAATTAATGGATTGGTTAAAATCAATGTCAGGGCGGAGACTTACTTTTGTAGTCAGCCTCCCACTTGGCTATGGTCTTCTCCAGTTCAACTTTTTCCTTCTCGAGCTTGGCGTTGGCCTTCTTCAACTTGGCCTTCTCTTTCTCAAGCTCGGCATTGGCCCTTGTTAGGTCAGCTTTGTCTTTTTCAAGCCTGACCTTGGCTCTCTCGGCCTCCTTCAGCTGGATTTCTCCCTCTGTTCGGGTCTTCAGCTCGGCTTCGAGGGCTACACAACAGATTAGTCAAGAACTCAACACTGCAGTCAAGACACAACTATGCAGTCGGGAATAACACAGCTGGAGAAATATACTAAGGATTTGGTCAGGAAGAGGTATTCTGGAGGCTTACCTCTCATCTTCTTGGCTTGGTCTCAATTCTTGTCCTAAGCTAGGTGACGGCGTCCTTCAGTCAAGTTTCCCTCCCTTGATGGCGCTCCTCCAATACGGTCTTTAGGGCCCAGAGCTGGTCCAATTCTTGGAGCTGGGGGGCAACCCGGGTCAGGACCCCATGCATCTTCTCCGAGAGATCAACAAGCTTCTGCTCGGGGAGAAACAAGTCAAAGCAAAGTCAAGCGTCAGAACACTCATGCGAGGAAGACTACCAAGATTCCAATACAACAGAAATCATACCTGAATCCCTTGGGACGCGGCGATTGTGGCACGAAGCAAGTCTTCACCCTCCTTTTCCGCCGCAACCTCATCATGCTTGTAACTCCTCACAGTTTCGTTAGGCGCCGTCCAGTGGAATGTCCGCGGGAACTTGCAGGGAGGAGCTTCAAGCCTGGGGAGGTCTGTTCTGTCCGAAGGAGAAGAAAGCGACGACGATGGCAACAAGGATGGCGACGGAGTCCTGGCCCCCAACTCGGCAACCTCCGGGGCCTCGGGGGCTGGCTCAGGGGCTAGAGCAGCGGCTTCAACAGCGACCACTTGGTCGGCCGGTGTCAACGGCCCTGCAGTCGGGACCATCTCAGTTTCTGCAACTGGGACCATCGCCGGCTCAGCAAGTGTGCTTGCTGGCGCTGGCTCGGCTAGGGCTAGCTCTACAATGGGAGTGGTCGGAGCGGTGTCCTTAAGATCAATATCGGCCCGCTTCCTGTGTAACGAGTCAAACTTCAAGACACCACCATGACAAACAAGATTTTCAGAAGATCCAGAGCAACCTACCTCTTAGAGAACTTAAGCCTTTGCCTGGGAGATCCAAATCCTGGCGGTGGGCTGCGGCCGACTGTCGGGCCAGTCGGTGTGGCAGTCGGCTGCGGCCTTTTTATCCTGGCTAGCCCCACTCCTGGTGCGGCTGGCTGGGGTGCCCAGGTACTCGGCGGCGCCATTCTTGGGCTCAATGTTGCTGGGCCTGGTGGCGCTGGAGTCAGCCTCTACTCGGCGGCACTCTAGGTGGGCTCGATGGTGCTGAGCTCGACTGCACGAGTCCCGGTTTAGAACACAATGGCCTGGGCGTTGCACCAGCGGTGTCCTTTATCTTCGGACTCCCGACAGCGGCACTCGGCCTCATAACCGTCTTCTTGCCCTGATCTATAACAGGTCTCTTCCCCGCTCTCTTGGAGTCGGGCTGGGCAGCAGAAGGACTTCTCGGCCTCTTTTTCGATTTCCAGGCCTACAATTTTCGGGAGTCATCATCAAACTCCCCACATGACTGCAAGTAGTTCAACAATGCAAGTTACACACCGCGGAGCCAATCTAGGCATGTATCTGCAAGCATTCACCACAGATGAACTACAAGACCTCATGAGCAAAGGTTACCTTTGGGTGCGGCCTCTTCTTGCTGTAAGCCACCACGGACTGATCTGTGTCCTCAGTTTCGACCACCCCGCTGGTGAAAAAATCCAGCAGGATGTCGGTCACCTTATACTTGTCTATCAGGTCAGAGAATTCCCGGCTGGGATCACCTTTGCCCTTGTAGTCCCAGCCGAAGTGACACCTCAGCTTCAACGGCCTGAGGCACCGAGTCAAGAAGCGTCTGGCCACCCATGGACCAGTCAACCCGGCTTTCTTCAGCTTGCTAATCTTGCCGACAAGTGTATTAACTTGCCCCATTTCTTCAGATGTGGGCAGAGACGACCACTTGGCAATAATCACCGGGGGCAAATGTGACATCCTGGCCCAATTAGGATATGGCCCATATGGCCCATGAGTGCTGTGTGCACTTGATTAGTACCACCTTGCTAGTGGAGCAAGAGTTGAACCAACTTATAAGGCCTTGTCCCTCCAACCATAGTACTTCCGGGTTAACCCTTTTACACGAAGTGAGGACGAAAGTGTAAGTGGGGTGCTATGTGTAAGTGGGCCCGCCCGTCGGATGGGCTGGGCTGCGCGGTTCTGGAGGGCAAGCTGTGACAGCAAACCCATAAAAGGGGGAAGGCATGGCTCAAGATCGGAATAGTAAAACCATTCCTTATGCCAGCCCTTGAGAGAAGATTTCAAAGGAATATCTAAATAGATCTTCTTCATCTCGTTCCTAAGTTGGACACCGCCCCCCCCCCCCCAATCACTTGGATTTTATTCTTGGAGGGAGATTTGCAGAATCGAGTTGGGATTCAGATTCAACAACTCGAGTTCGTAAAAAGTAAGAAGCTGGTGGAAGAACTTGGAAGATGGAAGAGAAAGACCCCGGTGGAAAAAAGAGGCAAAAACGATGGTCTCACCCTCCCGGGGCTCCGGAACCGATTCGCCCTCAGCCGGGCGCCAGTTGATGATCTCCTGGCTCTACAACTTCAGCTGCTTCTCCATAAGCTTCAACTTCGCTGACCCACAATTTGAAGTTGGCCAGACATCATCCGACGCACCCGCAAGATCCGAAGTCCTCGGCATGGTTGGGGATGAGGAGATTTGGGGGAAATGCTACTGGAGGTTTGGAATGGACAAGGAAGAGCGAAATCGCCCGAGTTCTGATGGGAAAGAGCTAGCAATAGCGAACCCTAGCGGAGCGGGAGGCGAAATTTCGGCGCGGAAGCGAAAGACGAAACGATTGGTGGATTGGAGAAGATGAAGGAATCTTTTCTCTCTCTCCCTGCCTTTTGTAGAGCCATTTTTGACTCGTGGGCTTAGGCTCGCAAAGTTGGTATTGGGCCACTAAGATATGAGTTTCTACAGTAGCACGCTCAATATGGGCCGCTCGTAGGCTAGGTTAAAATCGCAGTGCTGATGCTACCAACAGGAACCAATGAGGTAAACAGATATGCTTCATGAAGGCCTAATTGCTAAACACATGTGTTTAGGTATCTATCTTATCCACTAGGTATCAAGGACATATCCTTATAAGGATCACAAGCTAGTCTTCATTAAAATTGGGGATGCAGGTATCTTTCTCGAGTACACCTGACCACGCAATGGATTTAATTTCATAAAGTGGTACTCGGCCTACATGCTTAGCGAACAGTTGTCATGAGCAACATTTTTCCAGTTGATATGACGCTGAAGAGTCTAACTTTCGAGTAGTGCACTACTTGGGAGAGACTATAAACCTTCTTTCTAGCTAACATGACGCTGAGGAGTCTAACTTCCGAGTGGGACGCCACTCGGGAAAGACTATAAACCTCCTTTCCAGCTGACATGAAGCTGAAGAGTCCCATATACGAGTGGCATGCTACTCGAGAAAGACTATAAATCATATTCTGGTTGACATGATACCGGAGGAAGGCCTTGGCAATATGATCGTTACTCACAACATTGTGGCTGAACGAATTAGATTTCTATCAAGTGGAAAGGGAAGAATTTTATTCTTAAGCCGATGACACCTCATCAAATCATGGCTAAGCATATGCAAAAGTGTTCTGAAGTTTGGATAGAAGGTGAAAAAGAAAGAGAGCAAAATAAATCGAGAGACATCCACAAATCAGTGAGTGAGAGCCACAAGCCAAATATGAGAAATAAGAGCAAAAGAGAGGGTGAGAACATAGTCATGTTAGCCACAAATTCAGAAATGAGAGATGTGAGGAAAAACCCAGATCAAGTGCTCATTGTACTTGTGTACAAGGAAGCACTACTTTCAGCTAACGACATAACATCTATTTCTAGTGTTGTTTCTCAACTTTTGCAAGAATATGAAGATCTTTTTCCAAAGGAAACACCTGCTGGACTCCCTCCTTTGCGTGGCATAGAACATCAAATTGATCTCATTCTAGGGGCTGCACTACCTAACCGAGCACCATACCGCACCAACCCTAAAGAAACTAGGGAAATATAAAGGCAAGTGCAAGAACTTTTAGATAAAGGTTATGTGCGTGAAAGTTTAAGTCCTTGTGCTGTTCCTGTGATTTTGGTGCCCAAGAAAGATGGATCTTGGAGGATGTGTGTTGATTGTAGAGCCATCAACAATATTATTGTTCCGTATCGTCATCCTATTCCAAGGTTAGATGATATGCTCGATGAGTTGAGTGGTTCTATGGTCTTTTCAAAAATTGATTTGATAAGTGGGTATCATCAAATAAGAATGAAAATTGGAGATGAATGGAAAACTGCTTTTAAAATAAAGTTTGGCTTGTATGAATGGTTAGTTATGCCTTTTGGTTTGACTAACGCACCTAGTACTTTTATGAGATTGATGAACCATGTCTTGAGAGCTTTCATTGGTAAATTTGTTGTTGTTTACTTTGATGATATTTTGATTTACTCCAAGTCTTTGAATGAGCATGCTGATCATATTAGACAAGTTTTGGATGTACTTAGAAAGGAACAATTATTTGCCAACTTTGAGAAGTGCACATTTTGTACAGAGAAGGTTGTTTTTCTTGGATTTGTTATTTCAGGACAGGGAATTGAAGTAGATGAATCCAAGGTGGAGGCAATCAAGAATTGGCCAAGCCCTGTGAATGTAAGTCAAGTAAGAAGCTTTCATGGTCTTGCTGGTTTTTTTAGGAGGTTTGTGAAAGATTTCAGCACCATAGCTGCTCCTTTAAATGAGTTAACAAAGAAAGATGTTTTGTTTCAATGCAGTGAATCACAAGAAAATGCTTTTCAAAAGTTAAAGAAATGTTTGACCGAAGCTCCTTTGTTGGCTTTACCTGATTTCACTAAAACTTTTGAAATTGAATG
The DNA here is from genome assembly GCA_003991445.1 of Oryza meyeriana var. granulata. NCBI lineage: Eukaryota > Viridiplantae > Streptophyta > Magnoliopsida > Poales > Poaceae > Oryza > Oryza meyeriana. Next base: position 42,348 of record RYFJ01003272.1, read on the forward strand.
TGATGCTAGTGGAATTGGTATAGGAGGTGTTTTAATGCAAGATAAAAAGCCTGTTGCGTGAAACTTGGCAACATTATTTATGGCCAAAAGAATTGTTGGGAGGAGCTCAATTAAATTATTCTGTTTATGACAAAGAATTGTATGCTTTGGTGAGAGTACTTGAAACTTGGCAACATTATTTATGGCCAAAAGAGTTTGTTATTCACTCTGATCATGAATCTTTGAAGTACTTAAAGGGAAAAGTCAAGCTGAACCGCTGGCATGCGAAGTGGGTAGAGTTCATAGAAACTTTCCCATATGTTGTGAAGTACAAGAAAGGTAAAGAGAATATTATTGCTGATGCTTTGTCTCGAAAGAATATTTTGTTGAATCAACTTGAGGTAAGTGTGTTGGGACTTGAAAGCATAAAAGAATTGTACAACGATGACCTTGAATTTTCAGAACCATATGCAAAATGTCAACATGGAAAAGGATGGGAAAAATATTACGTTCATGATGGTTTCTTGTTTTGAACTAACAAGTTATGTGTTCCAAATTGTTCTGTTAGACTTTTCTTGTCACAGGAAGCACATGCAGGTGGATTGATGGGTCATTTTGGACGTGACAAGACCTATGAGTTGCTGGCTGATCACTTTTACTGGCCCAAGATGAGAAGGGATGTTGAGAAATTGGTACAACACTGCGTCACATGCCACAAAGCTAAGTCAAAACTAAACCCTCATGGTTTATATACTCCCTTACCTGTTCCTAGTGTTCCTTGGGAAGATATTAGCATGGATTTTGTTTTGGGATTACCTAGGACTAAGAGGGGGAGGGATTCTATTTTTGTTGTGGTTGATAGATTCTCTAAAATGGCACATTTCATACCTTGTCATAAAAGCAATGATGCTTCCCATGTAGCCACTTTTTTTTTCAGGGAAATTGTGAGCCTGCATGGAGTGCCAAGAACTATTGTCTCCAACCGTGATGTGAAGTTCATGAGCTACTTTTGGAAGACATTGTGGGCCAAACTTGGGACCAAGTTGTTGTTTTCTACAACATGTCACCCTCAAACAGATGGTCAAACTGAAGTTGTGAACCGTACATTATCAATGTTGCTGCGAATAATGATAAAGAAGAATTTGAAAGAGTGGGAGGACTGTTTACCCCATGTGGAGTTTGCTTACAACCGGGCGGTTCATTCTACCACCAACATGTGTCCATTCGAAATTGTTTATGGGTTCAAACCCATTGCACCAGTCGATTTGCTGCCACTTCCAATGCAGGAAAGAAGCAATATGGATGCCTCAAAGCGAGCTACATATGTGAAGAAGATACATGAGAAGACCAAGGAAGTAATTGAAAAGAAGGCTTGACATAAAGCTGCTAAGATGAACAAGAATAGAAAGAAGATGGTGTATGAACCAGGTGATCTTGTTTGGGTTCATTTACGCAAGGAACAATTTCCAGAAAAGCGCAAGTCAAAGTTGATGCCACGAGGAGATGGACCATTCAAAGTGATAGCCAAAATCAATGACAATGCATACAAGATCGATCTGCCAGGAGAATATGGTGTAAGTGCGTCGTTTAATGTTGCTGATCTTACCCCATTCTATGGTTTTGATGATACAGAGTCGAGGACGACTCCTTTTCAAGAGGGGAAGGATGATGCGGATTACCCTGCCAACACCATTGCTACACCAAGTACCCATTCACCATCACCACGTAAACCATCAAATGAAGAGGTTATGCCAACCTAGGAGTCAGCTAAGGAAGAGAAAGGACCTGTTACACCATTCCAAGGACCGATTACGTGCAGCCGAGGAAAGAAGCTACATCAAGAGGTGAACTCGCTCCTAGCTGAAACTTATTTCGATATTGATGAGAATTATATACTACCAAAATCTCATACTTTGCTCTTGCTTAGGTTCACACATAAAGAGGAAATGTTGGACGAGAATGATGAGCTCAATGATCAAGTTGAAGATGGATTACGCTGACATCTACTTCAACTTCCAAGAGATGTGCGACTCAACCTATCATGTTCCAGTAGACATAATACACATAGTTGGAAAAATAATCAAGTCTACTTTCACCTCCAACAAACGGCTCATCGTTTTGACTTCCCAATAAAGAGTAATGGCCAAATTACTAAAGGCTGCGCAAAAGCCAAACAGACGCGCGAGTTTCCACAGGAATTTATTTCGTGGTGACCTTTCAGCTAGCTTATCTCTAAAATCTCCATGGCCATTTCATGCCCAACTAGGAGGGTTGTTCCTAGTATAAAACCCCCTGTGTTCTATCACTTTTCTCAGATTTAGATGAATCAAAAAATAAACCCCTTTTGTTCAGTTGTGGCTAACAAATTCAGAGAGAAATCTCTACCCCTTTGCTCTTGTGATTTCCTAGCAGGAATTACAGAAGCGGCCGCTTCATCGGCTCCCAATTGGTGCTCCTACTCCCTTCGAGGTTTCCTCGATTGATTGTAGGCTGTGTTGGTTGGTTCTTTGAGAGTGTGGTTGGGCGAATCCTCGATTTAGGTTGCCGGTTGAAGACGGTGGTTGGCTTCGAGTTTTATTTGCCAGGTTGCACTACAATTTTGGCTGCTTGCAGCTAGTTATCTTGGTCTCTTTGAGGCTAGTTATCAGTTGAGATCCTACGTCATGAAGATCGGGAACACGTCCTCTATCAGGGCCGTATCAATGTAGGTATCTCTCAAGTACACCTGACCACATGTTGGATTAAAATTCATAAAGTGGTACTCGGCCTACATACTTGGCCAACATTTACCATGAGCAAATATTTTTCCAGCCAACATGACACTGAAGAGTCTAATTTCCGAGTGGGACGCTACTCGGGAAAGACTATAAACACCTTTTCCAGCTGACATGAAACTGAAGAGTCTCATATACGAGTGGTATGCTACTCGGGAAAGACTATAAATTATTTCTGGCTTATATGATGCTAAAGAGTCTCATATACCAGTTATATACTACTCGGGAAAGACTACAGGGTTAAAGATCTTTGACTTTATGTGGAGGCCATGGGCCCCGGGTACCTCATTACCTACATATGGGCCACTCGGATAGTTGATGGGCCAAATCATGTAATTAGAGATAAGATAGCACCCGGCAGGCTTTACCTTGTACGATAAGGAATAGCAGTCTTAGTCGGATAAGTTTCTATCTCTAAGAAGGAAATCCCTTGGCCGTATCCGGCTGGGATCCTTATCATGTAGCCCTGTCCCCTAGTATATAAAGGGAGGCAGGGCGCCCCATGAGGGCACGGGGAGATCATTGATCAACACAACCCATCAGAGAATAACACCACAATTGACGTAGGCCGTATTACCTCACATCAAGGCCTGAACCAAATATTAAAATCTCTTTGCGTTCCTCTGCAATCCACGAGTTTCCCCTTGCTGAGTAGCCTATAGTCTTATTGCCGGTGTAAAACATTCGACAGGTTGGCACGCCAGGTAGGGGCTCCGACAGATTTCGCATCAAATCTCGCATGCATCCAAACAAGCAGGCGTCGACCGCCGCAACACAAGTTCTCCCCGGAAATGTAATTTCTTCGGAAGCCTCGACTTCATCACGACCAGCATCGGCAATACTGACCTGCGAAGAGTTAGATCCAATCCAACGGCGAAACCAACCGACTCCTGCCCAGTCGGCGCCACCAGATGCCGCCGACAATCATCATCAAGCTAGCACGAACTCTCTGCTCTGCCGAGCCATGGAACAACTCTACTCCGCCGGCGATTCGCCCGAGTCAGGCTACAGCTCGACTCAGCGGATCGCGCAAGATGAGCGAGAATCCTCAATTTCCCACTCGATTCGGACGCCAACTCACACGACCACATCCCGCTGCAGCACTCCCATCTCCCGCGCTTTAGTTTGCGACACGCCCGGGCCGTTTCAATTGCATCTAGATAATCGGCGATTCTTACTCCTTCAACTATGCGACTTCGACTCCCAGTCGCGACACCAGTTCGCAACTCTAGTTCATGGTACACCAGTTTACGCCGTCTCCTCATTCCCGCGAAATCTTCATGCATCAACCCCCCCACAGAGATTCGCGAGTGCAAGAGGAACAACAAGAGGAGGGACCCGACTAATTTACAACGGAGCGAAGCAACCGCAAGGCTCGTTTCCAATGATGGGATCGACAGGCTAAGGCCGAGTCGCCAGCAGCACATCCTCCCAAACCAAAGTCGCCCGCGACCACACGTCTTCGTCACGCCACAACCGAACGTCGTAGTCGCTGCAACCCTGCTGGACACACTCCACTCGCCTCGCCTGACCACCAAGCCACCCTGACTATCACCAAGCATCAATATGCTCACAGCTGCCCCCCTGTCCAGCACCATCATACAGTCTCTCTCGGGTGACAGTTATTCTATACCACGTGCCTTCCACCAACATATTGCGGCAATTCGCGCTTCCTCCCCAAACCCTAATCCATCCCGTGTAGGATCATCACTCAACTCTACGCTAGCGCCAAGCCTCTAGCTCTCCCCACACGAATAAACAGCTCCTACAAAACCTCACTCCGCTACCAACAACAACCGTGCCCACCAGTAATCGACGCCGACCCAATCAAGCACCACCCCAGTCACTACAACGCGACCTTCCCATACCATAAAATATACCCAGCCACGCAAGAACGTGACAGAAGATAAGAGCCGATTCGCCAATGGATGGACGAAAACGAACGCTGCGTCTCCACAACGAGCCTACACCGCCCCAGCACGGAGCCGCACCCCTGCACGGGAAGACGAACGGCATTCCCGACTTTCACACGAGACTCCACGGGGTCACTGATTTGACTGCCAGTCGGCGCTTCAAGCTACGGGCATCGAGAAATACGCACGCCCAAACCAACCCATCCTTGGCTCATCGTATACACACCTAGCCGGTTCGCGCAACCGCATATAGTAAACCAGCGCTACACACACCCAGTCGCTCTGGCCGCACCCTGACGACATGAGCTCTCAGCCCCCACGTCATCGTCCTCAGGCACAACTCACGCCGAGCAGTTCACACGCTACTTCCAGGATGCCCTACAGAGCCATCTTCAGGAGCACGATCTTTATCAGCTGCCCCCACCCAAAGAAGAACGAGTCTCGCCCAATTCATCAAATGTTCCGAGAACACAACCAAATCCAACATCAAGGCATGAGCGCTGTCATCGCCCTTCCCCCCAAGGAAGTATAAGCACCCGCGTCCATTGCGAAGTTCACTCGGAAGCCCACCATCCCACAGTCTGCCCTCTTCGAATAGCCTAACAAAACCCGGCACCGCCGACCAGCAGCTGAGCCTCACGAAAACAAGCGACCTAACAAAAGCATCAGAAGCAAAAGGCCGACAAGAGCCGCCTCAAACAAGTCTGGCAGCCGCAAACTGGAAGGGTCCGCACAATGACGTCTAAGCAACAGGACCACCATCAAGGTCGTGGCCCACGAGCAGAATAAATACTACCAAAAGTCCAATGACGCGCCGCCAATGCCCCGTCCACTCCAAGCGCAACACGCGCCAAGACATACACTCAAGATGTTTAGCCTCCGAGCAAGCTCATCATTCTGGCTCGCAAACAAGACAAAACAAGCCACCCATCAGGTGTTCGGCGACGATTCCAAGATCTCACAAGCGAGCCTCAACCCATATCTTCGGAGGTCGTACTCCTATAGTCAAGCGCAAACAGAAGCCCAATCAGCGCGAGCACATCAACACGTCTCTACAATGACACCCTCGAAAATTCCCATTATACCTCGCGACTTTAGAATGGCCATACTTCAACCCCGCAGACACCTAGACGGTTTCACACCCAACTGGCTAACCCACCGTCCAGACCTGTCGTCAAAAATCATGCTAAAAGAAAACCCTCACCGACCGAGAAGGCACCGCGTCTCAACATCTACTTCGCCCAAACTTGGACCGAATGAAGATTCCCGTAATTCGCAGAGCACTGCCCCCCGCCTATCACGAGATAATTCCCCGCCTTCATCTCATATCTTCACTGTATGGCAATCACCTACTATGCTCAGAACCCTTCGCCCGCACCAGTAAACTTCCGCACAAAACGCTCGCCTTCGAGGTCACCGCACTTCAGACCCGCTACCACGCGATACTCGAGACATCATTCGCACTGCACCAATCATCCGAGTTACCGCCCACTATACATACATGTGCTCAAGAGCCACTGTGCACAGCAGTCCTCTCCTCCGCTAGCAACTCAAGCAACCTTCACACTTGCATCAGATTGACAGATGACAATTGCTCACACAAGCATCCGCCAGCTCGCCAGTAGCATCCTGCAAGCGCCACAACGCAAATCAGCAAAATCCAGTCCGGCAATAAGCGTGAACGGGAATTCAGCTTACGTCTACACGAAAAGAATCCCCCTCAGCGCCTTCCGACCCCTCCAACTACTGCTCTAGCTGGTACGGACTCGACCGCCAAATAGAATACCCTCTCACCTTCCTCCACATAACCAAGGCAATCTCACGCTGGCAAACCGTCCGACATGCCGTACAAGGAGGTATCGAGCACGCCCTCAATGTGCAAACAACGCCAAGCCAAGCAAGCAATAAGCGCTCCCGCCTACTCGGCCTCAAACCGCAATTGCTATTCACAGGAGAATCACCAAGCCTCCTCATACCGGAGGCTTCATCAATTGAGCTCTATCACCCGACTCCTAGCCTGGCAAACCCAGTTCCGATCCGCGAAGGCAAAACCGCATAAATTGCCCGCATGCGCGCTGTCGAATACAACCCATCACAACAAGCCGTGCCCCCAAGACCCATGGTCTTCCCCACGCAAATAGATCACATGGCTCATTCCCACACTGCCGCTCCCACCTACTCACTTCTCGACTGCTACTCGAATACCATCAAATCAGCCTACGGAGTAAGACTGCTTAAAGACTTCTTTCTCACTCCGATTGCCAGACTACTACTACAAAATGCCGTCACTCTTGAAAAATCTGCGCAGCCAACCTATGCAACGGCAATCCACCACGGGGTCATTCACACTCAATCAGCCGCGGCAACGCTGGAAGCCCTACCTGCACCATCGCTATATCAAACCAATCCAAGAACCTCATCGCCGACCTGAAGCAAACCTTCCAAAATCTCACATTCAAGCATAAGTTCAACCCAAAAAAATCCCGCCTTCGACTAGTCCCATCCGCAAGTAGATCACTCATGTACTCACATCGTGGCCACAAATACAAAAAATTATTGCAGGCAACCCGGAAGAAGTCAACACCATAATGCATCATCACGCTCCCCCGCTCAGAAGAGCTCTACAGCTACACTAACTTATAGCGTCGCACCTCAGTGTTCCCCTATTATCTCCCGCACTGTCCACCGCGCAACAGGGATATGCCTTCTCAACTACTCAAAACGTTACGCGCCAAATTCAAATCACTCCGGCCACGCCCAACAAAGCCTCTTCAAGACTTCAAACAACATTCTCACATACAACCTCCCGCTGTCAGGCGTCACCATGCCCCAATAACCTGTCTAATGCTGTACTTCTGTCGGCAAAAGATTGAGAGAGCGGGACTAGCAAACACCAGTACTCAGCACCGATGCCCTGAATTCACGAATACGAACCGATCCAACAGTCTCACGCGTTTGCTCACATCCATACAAATAACAACACCTAGTACTTTGTCACGACGGCTGCCTAGCCTCATCGACAAGACGACATATCCGCACAGTCCAGAAGCGCTGATATGCGACCCTACTCATCACCATATCTGACTGCCTTGTGACACTACTTTCAACACTATCAATCTATTTTCACACGTTCTCCACTCCAGATATCTCCTTCAAATCTGTATCCTACCGCGCCTAATCGCATAAATCGCACATATCACGCACCCTGATCGGCCGCCACTATCACCTAAAATTCTCAGACCTACAGACAGCAAATTAACACAAGCGCAGCCAACTTCGTGCCGACATATGCTGACAGTCAGCAAAGTGTTCAACCTAGACCTACTATCAACATCACTAGCGATACGGACAAATTACCTTCGAGCTCCTTACGTGAGTCTACGCGCTCGCTCGGCTATCATAATTACAATCCACCCACCGCGATAAAACAATCTCTAAGTACGTTCTACAAATCCACCTTCCCGGCAACACTCCCACAATCGTCTGCTACGAATACGATAGTGGCATATCCAACCTCGAGCAACTCGTAGATCGAACGTAGCTTGCCAATATGTCTGTCTTACAAGTGGTATCAAGCCACATAATCCAGACACTACAACATATCAGAACGTGGTATACAGAACTCCCATCTGTCTCTGTCTCTCACAACCAACGTATCGCTGCAACCAGGGCAATCCCTATCTTTCTGGTCTACGCGTACCTGAGAAAATTATGCTCTAGCTATCTACCGACAGCGCTACATCGCCTCTCCGCCCGATCCTGTGCTACATCAGACAGACTCTCAAACAATAACCACCTCAGTCAAGCTAATCAGTTGCGAAGAAGCACATTAGCGACAGAACATCCTCTCAACGGCATCCAGTCATAGCAAGCATGCTTCGATGGCCCTACGTCCTACCACAATCGCAAAATGCTTTAGGCTACGCCCTTTTGTTCAGATCTCGTCTATAGAGAAAACACAATACCAACCAAGACAGGGCCACAAATTCTCCCCCACTTTACGGAACCCACCCGTCAGTATAGCTGACGTTACCCTTGCGAGCGCTCAAAGATCGACCTATACCGCACTGAAAGTATCGCAAGATGTCCGCTCCACTACATTGAGCAACCATGCACGAAATATATAACATCTCACTTCCTTTCTATACTGACTTATCCATACTTTTTCATGCCTGGTATAGTTTCTCTACTCACTACACACGCAGCTTAGATATCACAGCGTCGCTAGATTCCGTGCTCATTATTATAGGTCTTTTGCGTCTATTAATATACGCCAGCCAATGTCTTTACTCCATTATGCAGCCTACTATGCCACGCAATATGCCCGAGGCACTATATCTCACAACGTAAACGAGGTTATAATCCGACAGACCTACTCGCGCCACAGACACACATCAGACTTAAACTAATGACAACTAAATGAGCAATTCAACAACCTAGGCAAACACTTGCACATCTGACTATAACACAATGTTATTCCACAAAGTTTATAATACACCCACACCAATGAATATATACTACCAACCCACGCTCTCGGGG
>RYFJ01003273.1:0-145116 GCA_003991445.1 Oryza meyeriana var. granulata
ACCAACAAGAGAGAGTCACAACTTTCTCAAGTGCTCCTCTCACGCAGTGGTTCTTATGCCCTCCGCTCTCACGTTCCCTGCCTCTCCTTCACGTTCTGCCTCTCCTCTTCTTCCATGGCTGTCAAGCGGGCCTAATCCTCTCCTACACAGCAAATCCTTAGGGGAGACTAGCAAAACGAGATCGAGCTTGACGAGAGGAGCAAGAAAATAGGTGCATCTTGGTGTAAATCCATCCTTTCCCGTCTCTTGCGCCCTATGGGTTGGGGGTACCCAGGTGAGCAAGGTTTAATCGCGCTTCCCCAGACAACAGTTGGATGATAAGGAGTTTTACCTTAGAATGAATGGATTAGTGGGGAGCAAGGCGTTATTTGGAGTTCCCCCTCGTTTTTCAGGTTAGCATTTCTGAGTTTTGCTTGGGAGCTTTTTGGTGACTTGAAGCCGACTAAATGTTTTCGTAAGCTACAAAGTGCAGAGGACTTCAGGAATCTATGTGTCTGCAAATTTCGTGATTTTAGCCCGGCGGTTTAGGAGTTTATATTTTCCTATGTTGGCTGTGTTGTTCTTGATCAGTTCTGGACAGAATGGATCTAGGAGGATTTCGAGACTTCCTATAGTTTTTAGCCTTTCCATGTATGAGAACCTTGTAGTACTTTCCATTATGTTTCTGGATTGGTAAATATCATGATTTTTGGGTGATGGGAACTCCAGTTATGGAATTTTTATTGTCAGCTGTACTGTTTCCTTAGCAGGTTTTCGAGTTAAGGTATCAGTAGGCTTTAGGCCATCTAAATAACTCTTTCTGCAAGGGTGCATAATACCAAAGTTGTATATTATGGAATTCTCTGTTCTCTGGTTAAATTTGATGATTTTTGGACATAAGGATCTATAGTTATAAAAATGTGAAGCTTCCTGACTCAATTCTTGAGCAGATTCTGTTGTCTGTTTTTAATGGCAGTTTAGGCCATCTTACAGACATGATTAAAATAAAAGCTCTACAGAAAAGTTGTACACCTTGTTGTGTAGATTCCAAAAGTGTTTTTGTTTGCCATCATACCCTGTATTGTTTGAAAGATGCAAGGAAGTGAAGCAGCAGTGCTGCAATTCTTTTGCTTGGATGTCGGGTTGGGGCTTAGGAGCGCTTTAATTTCCATAGCTACTTGTTAGCATGAGTTTTTTTTCTTATCATATATTGATAAAGCAGGTGGTATTGCTCCGGATCGCACCTAGAGCGGTCAACCCTTCATTGGAGGCAAGTAAACGTGGCGATGGTTTGCTACAAGCCTTAACTTGCTATTTATTTTACCTCTACCTTAAAATTTCAGAAATATGTTTGCTATAATGTGGCCGCTTAAACCACGTTATAATCATTTTGACATATGCTCTATGTTTTTCTATGGTGATATTTATGCTCCTATGTTTATGGTTTGATGAAGCTCCAGTCGGTATGGTGGAATGAGTCGGGTTGGTTATATTGAGGTGTTCATGATGTTATATGTAGTTATCCTTCTTTTATAAGGCATTTGCATTGCATCTCAGTCATTCATGGGTATATGGAGTTATGTCGCCGCTTGTAGCCGCGACCGTACCGGTATAGCATCGTTTATTGGGCATAACAATGCGGCTTCATACTTTGTTTGGTATGAAGGTAGGAGACATGGCATTTGCATTGCATATGCATTTTAAATTTCTGGACCATGACATACATGCGTTGGTTTAAGGTTTTGGGAGAGTTTGTGGGAAGGCTATGCCTCCCCCTAGTTTGGGTGGTGACCAATCCTTATCTTATATGCGGTTGTTTCGCTTGTTGGAGATATCTCATTGCTTGATGTTTGGTTAGCATGTAATTGAAGATTAAATCGATGCTTACTAACCTTGCAGTTTATATAGCTTGATAATGTAGTTTACTTGCTAAGATTTCATATCTCACCCCCCTTTTTCTATCTCTTCAGGTTCTCAAGTGGCTTTTGCTTGAAGGGTGGGAAAATAGCAGCACACACTACTCATTCACGTCATCTATTAGTGTGAATCTTGTGTAATAATAATAATAGTACCAAAACTTGGAGCCTCTGTTTTTCAGATAACCTTAACTTAGACCCTGTGGTTGTTGCTAGGTTGTTCTTGTCAGAATTTTTAATGCTGAGCTGCTCATTAGGATGCTTTATCTTGTTGTGGTGCTTAGTTTTGTCTCTTCTTATGTCGTTGCTTCCACATTGCTCCGTTATAGAGGTCTTGCTGCCGAATTTTTTTTTATGTTGGTTAGCCTCCTCGCCACCCTTTTGGTTGCTTTTTAAGGCAAGTTTTTTTTGGGTGTTACAGTTGGTATCAGAGATTAGGTTTTGATTCTAGGAAAGGAAGATAAGGCTTAATTTGACACACTTGCACAGGTAGGTGTGGGGGTACGGGTGTATATGTTTGTTTCTTATTCTTGTTTTATTTAAAGTTTTTGCCCTCTCTTTAGATGTGGGATTAATTGGTTTGTTGGTTTGTCTTTTGTGGTGGCTACAGTTATGCCAACCTAAGAAGCGTAGTCGCCAGAGCCTAGGAGGAATGCCCAGGGAGAGAGCAATAGTCAGGCGGAGCTGCTAGCTAGAATGCAGGAAATGGAAAATGAGCTGAGGTCATTCAGACAGGCTAGTCAGTGAAGGTGCTAGACGAGCTACACCTGTTCTAGTGCAGCGTTGCTATGGGTTAGGATGAGCCTACTATAGGGGGTCCCAAGTGTGGGGTCTCACTAAAAGAGTGGGTGGGCATGAAGCTGGATAATTTTGATGGTAGTTGCACTCCAGTCCAGGCTGCTGATTGGCTATCATATGTTGAGGACAAGATGGAGGCTTTTGAGGTATTGGCTCAGGACTGTGTTCGCTATGGCACACAGTTACTGAAGGGCGAGGCACAAATCTAGTGGAAGGGTGTGTAGTCTGCTCGCACTGCTACACATGGTCCTTTGTTTTGGGCAGAGTTTGTTAGGCAGTTTGAGCGGAGGTTCTACCCAACGACTTTCCTGGACAAGATGAAGCTTGATCTAAACAATTATGTTCAGGATAAGAAGATAGTGGCCGAGTATGAGATTGGCTTCAACCAAATTGTTCGCTTTGTTCCACATGTGGCCCATGATGAGGTAGAGAAGGCTAGGCAGTTCTGTCAGGGCCTTAAGCCTGTAATTCGCCATGTGCTTGGCGCCTTTCCTATCACAGACTTTCGCTCCATGGTAGAGCAAGCTTTAGGAGTTGAGATTCAGCTTATGTACACCACTGACCTTTACAAGTCCTCTGGTGGTGAGCAGTCTTGGAGTCAAGGAGATAGAAAGGGCCATTCTGGTGGTCCGAGTCATAAGAAGGGGAAGTCTCAACGTCACCATGCTTATCGTGGTAGCTCCACTCAGTCTCGCACTTTAGGAGGGACTACTCCTCAGTATCGCGCCATTTCCCAAACCTGGTATGGGGATGGTGTGCTTTAGGTGTGGTGATCCGCACTGTCTCAAGGAGTGTCGATGGTCTGGCAAGTGCTCTATTTGTGGACAGGACCACAAAAATGTGGTTTGCAGGAAGAATCCCGATGCCAAGCTTTGTTGGGAGCCAGTGTCTTCTTCTTCAGCTTCTAGTGGTACAGTTCAGATGATGGCAGCGCCTCCTTCTTTTCTCTTGCCCGTGCCGCCTACACATCAATACCAGCTGCCACCTTCAAATATTCCACCGGTCCCTATACCTCAGTCTGGGGCCTTCTGGTTGCCCCGCGCCACTACTCCTTTAACACCCGTGGTTTCTTGGGTTCTTGCACCGGCTGCTCCTACTGTCGTAGCCTCTTCTTCGACTAGTGTCCCAGGGGTATATGCTATGCCGTCAGCTGATAGCAGAGACCGTGGCAATGTGGTGACAGGTATCATTTCAGTTTATTCTTTTGTTGCACTTGCTCTTTTTGATTCTGGAGCTAGTTTCTCGTTTGTCTTGGAGGTTTTTGTTGGTCATACAGGATTGGCTATGCAAAGTATTGGAGAAGCTATTGTGGTTAGTTCCACTAGGGGGCCTATTTCCAGTTCTTTTGTCTGTCCTGGTTTGTGTTGTTTTTCTCTGCGGATGGGATTTTGTTCTAACTTAGTAGTCATCCGTTAGAGGGTTTGATGTGATTCTTGGCATGGATTGGCTTTCTCAATATAAGGCTGTTATCTCTTGTTCTGGAAGACATCTCTCTACAAGCACCATCAGGCAGAGGGCATTTTTCAGGGGAGTGGTTTGAAGTACACCCTCTCTTTGCTTTGTCACTTGCTACCAGACCGTAGGACACGAAAGTCTGGCATCCTTTTTGCTATGGTTGATGATTGTGGGGCTTCTTTGCGTGTGGAGGACATTCCAGTGGTGTGTCATTATCCTGATGTTTTCCCCGATGAACTTCCTGGTTTGCCTCTGAAGAGAGCCAGTTTTTCATATCAAGTTGATTCCTGGTACACAACCTATTTATAAGGCACCATACAAGATGGCTCCTGTTGAGCAAGTGGAGTTCAAGAGGCAACTGGATGACATACTTGCTAAGGGTTTTATTCGCCCAAGCGCATCGCCTTGGGCTGCACCTATTTTGTTTGTGGAGAAGAAGGATGGCACAAAAAGGCTTTGTGTGGACTATAGGGCACTTAATCAAGTAACGATCAAAAACAAGTATCCTTTACCCCATATTGATGCCCTTTTTGATCAGTTGAGAGGTGCTACGGTGTTTTCAAAGATTGATCTGCAATCTGGCTATCATCAACTTCGAATTAAAGATGAGGATATTGAGAAGACAGCTTTCAATACAAGGTATGGACACTATGAGTACGTTGTCATGTCCTTTGGACTAACAAATGCTCTTGCTGTCTTTATGGAGGCCATGAACAGGATGTTGCATGAGTACTTGGATATTTTGTGGTGGTTTTTATTGATGATATCTTGTCTACTCTAAGTCCAAAGAGGAACATGAGGTTCATCTTAGTCTTGTCCTAGATGCTCCTAGGAAAAACAAGTTCTATGCCAAGTGAAGAAGTGTGCCTTTTGGCTTTCTGAGTGACTTTTGGGACATGTGATCAATCAAGATGGTATTATGGTTGATCCAAAGAATGTTGCCTCAGTGGTAGGATGGCAAAAGGCCAACCAATGTGACAGAGGTTCGGAGTTTTCTTGGACTAGTGAATAGGCGGTTTGTGAAGGGTTTCTCAATCATTGCAAAACCAATTACTAGGTTGACCGAGAAGGGTGCTCCATTTATATGGACTAGTGAATGCGAGGCTAGTTTTCGGACTTTGAAAGGTAAATTGGTGAATGCTCCTATTTTGGCCTTGCCTGAAAGTGGCAAGCGCTTTACTTTGTATACCGATGCCTCCCGTATTGGGCTTGGTTGTGTGCTTATGCAAGAAGGCAAAGTAATTGCTTATGCTTCACGATAGTTGAAGAAGCATGAGGAAAATTACCCGACACATGACTTAGAGCTGGCTACAGTGGTCTTTGCATTGAAGATCTGGAGGCACTATCTTTATGGTGAGTCATGTGACATCTTTACTGATTATCAGAGTCCAAGTATATCTTTTACTCAGAAGGAGTTGAATTTGAGACAACGTCGGTGGCTAGAGTTGATAAAGGATTATAATGTGACTATCCAGTACCATCTAGGAAAAGCGAATGTGGTGGCGGATGCACTTAGTAGGACAGGGGTTTCCTAAGGTGACGATGCCCTTAATTTCAGATTTAGACTGTATGGGTATTACTTTTTGTTATATGGGTGTTGCAAACCAGGAGACTCAAATGATTATTCAGTCTTCCCTACTTGAGCGTGTGCATGAGGCTCAGAAGCATGATCGCTTGCTTCAGGAGGTTCGAAAAAGGATTTTCGAAGGTAGCCCACGAGAGTTCAGCAGAGATGAGCATGGGGTGATACGCTTCAGGGGACATCTTTGCGTGCCACAGAAATCAAATGTGAAGATGGATATTCTAAGGGAGGCACATCGAACTCCTTATATAGTCCACCCTGGGGAGACCAAGATGTACCGGGACTTGAAACAAAACTTCTGGTGGAAAAGGATGAAGCCTGATATTGCTAAATATGTGGCAGCATGTGGAGTTTGCCAGCAGGTTAAGGCAAAGCACAAAAAGCCTGCAGGTCTGTTAAAGCCTTTGGAGATCCCTGAGTGGAAATGGGAACATATTACTATGGACTTTGTAGTTAGTTTACCTCGGTCACCACGAGGTAGGGAGGCTATATGGGTTGTTGTTGATAGACTCACAAAAACTGCTCATTTCATTCCAATAAAAACAACTAACTCTGCACCAGACTTGGTCCCCTTATATATCTAGGAAGTGGTGAGACTGCATGGTGTGCCAAAGTCAATTATTTCAGATCGGGACCCCAAATTCGTGTCTAATTTCTGGCAAAGTCTACAAAGTGCTTTGGGCACAAATCACACACTTAGTACCGCTTTCCACCCACAAACAGATGGTCCATTAGAGCGTACTATTTAGACCTTAGAGGACATGCTTCGTGCTTGTGTTCTTTCTTGGAAAGGTAGTTGGGAGGATCATTTAGCCTTAGTAGAGTTTGCTTATAATAATAGCTACCAAGCTAGTATCAAGATGGCTCCATACAAGGCTTTGTATGGAAGAAGGTGTATCTCTCCCATATGTTGGGAAACATTGGGTGAGAGGTCTTTGGTTGGTCCAAATTGGGTCCAAGAGACATCTCACAAGGTGCGTGAAATACGACAAAACTTGTTGGCCGCTCAGAGTCAATAGAAGAGTTACACGGATGTAAGGAGGCGAGATTTAGAGTTTGCAGTGGGTGATCAGGTCCTTCTCAGAGTGTCACCGACCAAAGGTATTGTGCGGTTTGGTACTACAGGGAAGCTTAGCCCAAGGTACATTGGTCCGTTTGCGATCATAGCCCAGGTAGGCAGCTTGGCGTATCGGTTGCAGTTGCCAGATTCATTAAGGGAAGTACACGATGTCTTTCATGTTTCTATGTTGAGGAAATATCTGAGGGACCCTAAGCACAAGATTGATCTAGAGCCAATTAGAGTGGAGCGGGACCTGACAATTGAATGCCAACCAATGCGCATATTGGACTCTTCAGAGCGAGTCATGAGGAGAACTATCAAATATGTTAAGGTTCTCTGGACCAACCAATCAGAGCGAGAAGCAACTTGGGAGCTTGAAGAGGAAATGTGCAAGAAGTATCCCGAACTCTTTGAGACTGGTGAGTCATATGTTTTCTTAGGTTCTCTTTTGCCCGATCTTTTAGTTTGTCGTTAGATGGTGGAATTCGGGAACGAATTCTTTAAAGGAGGGGAGAATGTAACACTTGGAAAAAAAAGAAAAGAAACAAAAAAAGAAGGGAGCTTCCTGAGTCGACCATGGGCAGGTCCGGCCCATCTAACCAGCCCACACCCCTTTCTCAAGTGCTCCTCCTCCACCAGTGGTTCTTTGGCCTCTCCCTCTCATGTTCCCTGCCTCTCCCTCTCACGTTCTTGCCTCTCCCTCTCTCTTCCATAGCCGTCAAGCCCTCAATCCCCTCCCTATAGCACCAAATTGTAACAGCCCACTTTTGCTCATTGGTGCATAAAACCGTTTTTCATCTGCATGCACTGCATGTCATCTTTCGTGCATGAAAAATCCCAGCCTTGCCTCCAAGTTTCTTTCGGTTTGAAGCAAGTTGCCCCATATCGGACCGTCCGCCTAGGGATCGGACCATCTGAATCCCTCCAATCGGACCGTTGCCGCCTCCCGATCGGACCTTCGCCTGCGCCCGCGCCCTCGCCCGCGCCCTCGCCCGCTCCCGCGCCCTCTCCCGTGCCCGCACCCTCGCCCGCGCCCTCTCCCGCCGCCCTCTCCCGTGCCCATGCCCGCACCCTCGCCCACGCATTCATCCAATGGGTCTTGTGTTTGGATCGTATTGTTGTTGGAGATAGTCCTCAAGTGTGAATCTTTGATATGTGGTACTATTATTTGTGCCCCTGTCCTCCATCGTCCAAACGAGATCACGCGAGGATCTCTCTCTGCCCGTGTGGCTCGACCAGGTGGCTTCCCCTGCACGCCCCAGACCACGTGAGAGGGAGAGGCAGAGCCGCCTTGGGACCTCACGAGATGCCCCCGACAGCCCCAGCAGCGCCCTGTCCAGTCCCATCTGTCTGCTACACGCTTGCCCATGCACACATCATTGCGAGACCGTGGAGCAGAGCAGCACCCCTCCCCTCTCCTCTCCCTTCCCTGTCTTCCTTCTTAACCAAGCCCATATCCTCCTGCCTCCCTAGCTCGCCCTCTTGCTCACACACCCAAGGACCCAGGGGATTGCCCCTTGGTTCGCCGGGAACGTGAGGTGCCGCCCACGGCGCCGGCGAGCACATGCCTTCCGTCTGGGAGCTCCGGTGAGTTTCACCTTGTCTCAGCTATGTCACCATGTGTTCCTGCCCGACCTAACCCCATTTTTGCCCTCAGCAAGCAGCAGGCACCACCGCAGCCCCATCGTGTTTTGTGACGCCGACCAGGTGCCGCCGTGACCTTGCAGCCGCTAAACTGCACCCTGGTGAGTTAGCGCTGCCCTGGCTGTATCACCATCTTCCCTTCACTCATTGAACTCATCACAGCGCTTGTCTGCAGCCTCCATCACGAGCAACCCTGCCGCCGAGCCGACCATCGCCTCAACGTTGCACCTCACCGCCCGTACTCTTCGGTGAGCTCCTGTTTCTGCATGTGCTTTCTTTTTATTCCTGGGAGGCCACTAGTTCTCCCCACGTCCTTGGCTTGGCCTGTCATGCCATTGCTTTGCCATCCACCCAAGCGTCACCACCGTGGCCACATGTGTGGATGAGGCTCAATCGAAGCATGGCCGCATGCATTAGAGCCCTACGACCTTGCATGCAGGACCCTAGAGCTTCCACGTGCCCTACATACGCTAGCCATGCACTAGAGCATGAGAGGACAGAGGTAGACAAGCCATGCATTAGCCTGGCTTTTCACCAAACACCTTAGGTGCGCTTGTATTTAAGTGAGTGGCAGCCACCCCATCAGCCCCATGCAAGCCAGGTTGGCCCCACTAGCGTTAGAACTGGATAAAACCACGAGTAGAGCTGCTGGTGTTGGACTCCCGATTTTGCCGGTTGTCGTTAACGTGCAAAGACGTGTAGTTTGCGCGTGCGAAGACATCGTTTTTGGACCGAGGCGTTCGCCACTACCGAAGCCTTCCCATAGGTTCCACTTGTACATCCAGTGACCCCTAGGCCCTAGAAACCCTCCATGCCCCCAAATGCCTTAGATTAAAACTTCACGCCCGGTGGATTTCACGTGTTAGGCCGTTTTAGTGATGTGTGAGCGTGTGCGATTATTATCCTAGCGAGTTGGAGTATATCCACTTTTGGGAGTTGTCCTTAGGTTCACAGCAGCACACATGTAGGTTTCGTACCATAAAAATGCCCCTAGAACCAAAAACGTCCCAAATAGACCACCCGCTAAGTCGGTAGAATGTTTTCAGCCATTTCAGCCGTTCGGTCGAGCGAACACGCTGTTTCTCAATTATTTTCGATTTTAGGACAGAGCAGACTTCATTTAGCCGTATCTCCCTCATACGAACTCGGTTCAAGCGATTCTTTTTCCTAAATTCATCTAAAATCATGCACTTCCATATTCTGCAAAAATATTTGTACTTCCTGTACTGTTAAATTTTGCCGTTGTTTTCATTGCATTCGTTTGGTATTCTCGTAGAACACGACATTGCTGACCTAGTTGAGGAGGAATCAGAGGAGTACCAGGAAGTCCAGAAGCAAGGCAAGCACCCCCTTGATCAATTGCTCCTATATTTCAAAATTACAAACTATATTGATAGCAAACTATTATGCATGCGATGTTTTACTTAGAAATGTGTGGGATTCTTGGGTAGTTAACCTCTTGTTGCATATGCCTTGTCCTTGTTACTTGAGTATCATGAATTCCTTGTCACTTATGTTGCCACTGAAAATTTGGGTTCATGTGGTTGGGAGGATGTCAATAGGTATGCTTAGTTTGCTATTTAATCAATGCGGCTTGTTCCTTGATTTTGGGATGTTGGGAAAATGAAGCGTTTGCGAAATTATGAAAATGAACAGTGGGTAATTCCCCTGTGCTCTTGGTGGAAAACAAAAACTAAAAACATGCTTTTGACTTGGGCGAGTGGATGTAGTGTTTGGTGCCTTATTTGTGGTGCTGATTAGGTGGTTGTCTCGCCCGGGTCGCTAAGGACCGATTCTATGGTGTAGCTAGAACCAAGAAACATAGTACAAACCACATGTGGCTCTTATGGGGAGTCCCTAGCTCAGTATAATGTTGATACCTAGCAATAGACCCGCCGGTGGTAGTTGTAGGTCATTATTGTTGACATTGGGTTAGTGCGGGTTATGGTTTTTGTCCATGGCCCGAAGGTACCTTGATTATTGTTCAAGGGTGACCAGCACATCGTGTGAGCCTTGGGGTTTTGGGAGGCCTACCAACTCCATAGGGATAGATCATAAGCGCGGGATATTGCTAGGTCAACGGTAGAAAGGCTTTGTCATTGATGGTGTGAGCCTCCTGTGTGGTAACTCATATTGTCCTTGTCATGTGGGTACAGTTGTACACACTCTCGAGAGTTAAAACTATTCAAATAGCCGTGTCCTCGGTTATGGATGACTTGGGAAATTCTCCACCGTAGTAGATTTAAATTTTGGGGAACTGTTTTGGGGGGAAATCATGGTGCGAATGGGGAGTTCGCTAGGCTGGTTGTGGCAGCGTGTTGCCACGGTTGGCTGGCATGTGCTAGGAGCCTAGTGATTTTCTGTGCTAGCTTGATTTACGAAAATTTCGTTGCAAAACCGAAATGTTTTCGCTATGTATATTATGATTTATGCAAAGTGCAAGACCTGAACCATTCCTTGTTTATCTTCGCATATTATGGAATACCATTGCAAACACTAAAAGTCTTGCAGAGTACGTATTGTACTCACACACGCTTGTGTGACTTCTTTTTTTTAGAGATGATTGAGGAGGACCTGACAATCAGGTACTTCTATGCAGCGGGTTTTGGAGACGACGACGGTGCTTACTAGAGCTTACCGGTTGGTTGCCTGTGGGCGAGCAGAGGCACACTTGCTGGTTTTTGGTGCCTATATTATCTTGTTTCCGCTATTGAACTCTTTGTTATTTTGTTGTTCTATTTGGCTAGTCGGCCACTATGTAATTGCTAAGTCTAGACTCTTATACGACTTATGTTTGGACTGCTGCGAGCTGAACCTGTGATGTGTGGATTATGATGTCAATGTTGAATGTGTGTGCTAGCAATTGATCGTGGGACTAGCACGATACACACATAGGGTTCGGGGTCAAACCCGGGTCCGACACAAATCCTTGGGGGAAACTAGCAAAACGGATCGAGCTCGACGAGAGGAGCAAGAAAAGTTTCATCTTCGGTGTAAATCCGTCCTTTCCCGTCTCTTGCTGCCACCCTAGGGTTTGGGGGTAACCAAGGTGAGCAAGGTTTAATCTTCCCCAGCACAACTTGGATAAATATAATGGAGTTCTACCTTAGGAATGAATGGATTAGTGGGGAGTAAGGCTATTTGGGAGTTTCCCCCTCGTTTTTCAGGTTAGCATTTTCTGCAGTTTTACTTGGGGGAGCTTTTTGGGTGACTTAGAGGCCGAACTAAATTTTTGGTGAACTACAAAGTTGCAGAGGACCTTCAGATCTATGTGTCTGTGAAATTTTGTGATTTTAACCCAGGCAGTTTAGGAGTTATGATTTTCCTATGTTGGCTGTGTTGTTCTGATGAAGTTCTGGACAGAACTGGATCTAGGAGGATTTCAAGACTTCTATCAGTGTTTTTAGCCTTTCCATCTATGAGAGCCTTGTGGTACTTTCCATTATGTTTCCAGATTGGTAAATATCATGATTTTTGGGTGATGGGAACTCCAGTTATGGAATTTTTATTGTCAGCTGTACTGTTTCTTCAGTAGGTTTTCAAGTTATGGTTTCAGCATGCTTTAGGCCATCTAAATAACTCTTTCTGCAAGGGTGCATAATACCAAAGTTGTATATTATGGAATTCTCTGTTCTCTGGTTAAATTTGATGATTTTTGGACATAAGGATCTGGAGTTATAAAAATATGAAGCTTGCTGACTCAATTCTTGAGCAGATTCTGTTGTCTGTTTTTAATAGCAGTTTAGGCCATCTTAGAGACATGATTAAAATAAAAACTCTACAGAAAAGTTGTAGACCTTGTTGTGTAGATTCCAAAAGTGTTTTTGTTTGCCATCATACCCTGTATTGTTTGAAAGATGCAAGGAAGTGAAGCAGCAGTGCTGCAATTGTTTTGCTTGGATGTCAGGTTGGGGCATAGGAGCGCTTTAATTTCTGTAGCTACTTGTTAGCATGAGTTTTTTGTCTTATCATATATTGTTAAAGCAGGTTGTATTGCTCCAGATCACACCTAGAGCGGTCAACCCTTCATTGGAGGCAAGTAAAAGTGGAGATGGTTTGCTAGAAGCCTTAACTTGCTATTTATTTAACCTCTACCTTAAAATTTTAGAAATATGTTTGCTATAATGTGGCTGCTTAAACCATGTTATAATCATTTTGACATATGCTCTTTGTTTTTCTATGGTGATATTTATGCTCCTATGTTTATGGTTTAATGAAGCTCCGGTCGGTATGGTGGAATGAGTTGTGTTGGTTATATTGAGGTGTTCATGATGTTATATGCAGTTATCCTTCTTTTATAAGGCATTTGCATTGCATCTCAGTCATTCATGGGTATATGGAGTTATGTCGCCGCTTGTAGCCGCGACCATACCGGTACAGCATCGTTTGTTGGGCATAACGATGCGGCTTCATACTTTGTTGGGTATGAAGGCAAGAGACTTGGCATTTGCATTGCATATGCATTTGAAATTTCTAGACCATGACATACATGCCTTGGTTTAAGGTTTTGGGAGAGTTTGTGGGAGGCTATGCCTCCCCCTAGTTTCGGTGGTGACCAATCCTTATCTTATATGCGGTTGTTTCCCTTGTTGGAGATATCTCATTGCTTGATGTTTGGTTAGCATGTAATTGAAGATTAAATCGATGCTTACTAACCTTGTAGTTTAAGTAGCTTGATAATGTAGTTTACTTGCTGAGATTTCATATCTCACCCCCCTTTTTCTATCTCTCCAGGTTCTCAAGTGGCTTTTGCTTGAAGGGTGGGAAAGTAGCAGCACACACTACTCATTCACGTCATCTATTAGTGTGAATCTTGTGTAATAATAATAATAGTACCAAAACTTGGAGCCTCTGTTCTTCAGATAACCTTAACTTAGACCTTGTGGTTGTTGTTAGGTTGTTCTTGTCAGACTTTGTTTAATGCTGAGCTGCCCATTAGGATGCTTTATCTTGTTGTGGTGCTTAGTTTTATCTCTTCTTATGTCGTTGCTTCCGCATTGCTCTGTTATAGAGGTCTTGCTGCCGAATTTTTTTTATGTTGGTTAGCCTCCTCGCCACCCTTTTTGGGTTGCTTTTTAGGCAAGTTTTTTTTTGGGGTGTTACAGTTCTTTTTAAGTAGGAGTGGACCTACTGGTCTTTCATCCGTACATTGAAGTAGAAGACTCGGCAATACCAATAGGAGAATTGAAACCAAGAGTAGAATGAGGCGTTTTTGTAGGACCCAGCGCTGCATATTCCTTTGGCCTGCTATTTAGATCAACAATCTAATTTAACTACCCTGGATCCATCCAGAGCTATATTCCCATGGCATAACCTGAAAAGCACTCGAAGTGAGAAATTGGGAATCATGAAATAAAAGGACGTAAAGATAGATAGTTCACCATATATTGCTATGAGTTGCAGTCAGACCAGTTGTCGCAGCGTCAGGCCTGCACTGCACTTAGTTTGAAGGAAAGTTTGTAGTGATAGCTGCATCGATTTTGGCCACAAGAGCTCATATAAGGGCACAGCAAGAAAGAAGCCCTCATGCACACTCTTCTTTCCCCTCCCCATACCCATCACCTACTAGGGTGTGAGGAGGGCCTTGGCATATCTATTATGAATAGAGATACCTACCAAGATAAAAAGTTCTCTAACTAGTTCCGGGTAGGGGTGGAAGCCCCTATATTATGAAATCATAGATTTCCTTCTAATAAAATAAATAGGAATAGGAAAAAAAAGACTCCCTTTTATTCCTCAATCCACTTATTCGTTCCCTTCTTTCATATACCTCCCCACCAATAGATAGAGACAAATGGGAATAACTGAACCACGTCTACAAAATGCCAGTACCATGTAGCTGCTTCAAAGCCAACGTGATGCTTCTTGGTCAGATGACCAAGATATTGGCGAATACCACATACAATCAGGAAAAGAGTACCTATAATCACATGAAAACCATGAAAGCCAGTTGCTAAGAAAAAGGTAGAACCATAAATACTATCCAAAATAGTGGAGGGTGCTTGGTAATATTCCATTCCTTGAAAGCCAGTGGATATTAGAGCCAGTGAAACGGTTGCTACAAAGCGTAAACTGCTCGTTTTTCCTTCCCCGCGAGTATAGCATGATGAGCCCAAGTTACGGCAGCTCCATATGAAGGGAGAATAGGGGTATTAAGAAGAGGGATTTCCCAAGGATCTAAAACCCCAATTGCTTTTGGGGGCCAAATACCTCCGATCTCTACCGTAGGTGCCAAAGAAGAACGAGAAGAAGCCCAAAAAAAAAAGCAAAAAGGAACATAACCTCTGAGACTATGAAGAGAATAGAACCATATCAAGGTCCTAATTGTACAACTCTTGTATGATGCCCTTCCAACGTGGATTCACGTAGAACATCCCACCACCATACGAACATGGTATAAAGGAGAAATATTAGGCCCAAACTGAGAAGTGTTGCACCCCCTTGAAATGAGTGCATGTACATCACACCTCCTACGGTGGTTGCCAAAGCTCCGAGTGAACCCAAAATAGGCCATGGACTTAGATCTACCAAATGATAAGAATGCCTCTGAGATTCAATCATAAACCACTTTTCCCCGCCCTTTTTTGTAACTACCTAAATAAGAAATAGCACCAAACCGACAGTTAACCTCATAGACAAGGATTCATTTCTGAATGAGAAATAAAAGTTAGTGATATCAAGCCCAATAATGGATCAATGACAAATTGCTCTAGAGGGCTGGGGGCAAAAATGCTTGAGCCGTGAATAGGCCACAGAACGTCTATCCTCGATGTGAGCCTACCACCCAGAATCTCGTTAGCATTAATTTCTGCCAAGATGTCGGCAAAAGTTTTGCCATTTTCCCGTAGGGGGTGCAGTAATGCATAGCGGAAGTCGCTTAGGGCCTCAGGGGATGAGGCCCACCTTCCGGTTTGATACAAGTAAGAATCAATCCGCAGCAATATGAAGATCCCGCTCTGATCAGCATGTTGCACCACTGGTTGGGGAGGAATTGTCAAGCTACGAGTGGGTAGAGTAATAGCAAATACTATATTTCTTCTATCCTTCATATTCATTGAACTCAATCTCATCATAGGTAACTATATCCTTTTCAGCTCCGCTCCCAAAAGCAAAGAGAAAGGAGACTGATCTCAACTAGCCTCAGTTTTTTCAAGGAAACTCTATCTTTAGTAGCGATCACATGATGTCAACCCAACGGAAAACATACTATACTACTACGAACATTTCAGAATGGAAAACGAAACTGAACACTTTCCAATACTGGTTTCAGATGGCATCGATTTTTTGCAATCTTCGTAGGGGCTTTCAGTGTAGTATAGGTATGCATATGCCTGCCTTGCTTAAGGGCAGCTCTTGGGTCAAGCAAGTTTTTGTAGATCCTAGCCCGAACTAGGATCACGATACGCATTTTGACAACTGGCACCTGGGAATAGGCCCTGCCCAAGCGCCCTCCCGAGATCGAACTCGAGGGAGGGATATCAAAGAGAAGGTGCAGTTAGTTAGATGAATTGCTTTCACGTAGCAGCAAATCAAAATATGAGTTAAAATATGAATAGATAAGTTCACGAGGTCATTAAAATGGGTTCAGTTCCATTTACTATGGATTTTTCCTTTCTCCTCTTGAAGCATACAAGCAGGAGCCTTTCTTTCTCATTGGCAACGAAGACCGTCAATCAAGGATAGGGTGGTTAGGAACCTGGTAGGAAAAGCTATCCATAGCCCCACAGGGCCAAGGCGAACATGGTGAACCTACCATGATAGAAGAAAGCAAGGAAAGCTAGTCCGTCCCACGGAATGGAAGCTGTCCAGAAAGAAAGCTAGGAAAGGGAGCTCTTTAGGAAGATAGGGTAGTCCAACCTTCAAGTAACCAGAACCGAACAAGGAAGCCGGTATGGAGGTCCGGTTTTAGCAAGCGGGAATCCGGTACGGTTTGAACCAGAAATTGATCAGATAAGTTTAGGTTTAACCCTGACCTCTGATAGGAAGCACTAGAGTAGAGGCAAGCACCCCGAACTGTTTGGAAAGCAATTCAACGAAGCAAGCTGGTTGTTTATGACCCTAGTATGTTCTTTAGAAAAAAGGAAGTGGGGCGCTCGCCAGACAGGTTGTGGATATGAACTCTGCTCTGATAGCTAGATGTGGGGTGGATTACCGAAGCCATTCTTATTCAAGTGCAGATTCTAAAAGCATGGAAGCAGGGCATTCCTTTTTCTTTCGTTTCAAGTAGAAAAGCAAGTCAAGGATTGCGGTTGGCGCTTCGCTCGCTTCCTTCAATCAGTTAGAAAGCAGGTTAGGAAGCAGGAATAGAAGTAGTCCAAGCATCCTGATTGACAATCAATAGAAGGAGAAAGCTATCCCTCTGACTAGGTAGGGCAGGCAAAAGAAGATCACTAGATTCTCAACTCAAAGAAAAGTACTCATTTGTCCGGGCCAGGCATGCGAATTAGATCATTTGTTTTTACCTCAATCTGCCCTTGGAGCCCCTGCGAAGGCAACAGTCTAGAACGAGGAATGAGTGGAAGCGAGCCCGGATCCAGAGATAGATGGATGAATGGTGTCGATTCAAGGGTTTCATTGGATTTCCCACTTCCAACTGCTCCTCGGATCTGCTGCGTATATGACCCTAAAAAGGTCTTCCTGGTGTTACCATCAAGGGAAAAGGGAACTGGATAAACTCTTTCCTCTCCTTGAAGGATTCCTAGTTTTTAAAAGAGAAGGTAGAAGCCAAAGGGCATGATCAATTCTATTAAAGTATACGCATACCTTTTCCCACGATTTTGGAATACCCTACGAGGACTACGTCTTATAGATGTACGAATCCAACGATACGAGCGAAAGCAATGATACCATTAGGAACAGCCGCCCCATTTGATTTGGCTCCTTCTTTTGCCTTGGAAAAATAGATAGGAACTGCAAATCCTTGCAGAAGAAGACATGTTAGAGAGGAGAGGTTATCGTACACAAGAGTGAAGAGCACGCATGGGAAGTGCGATCGCTATGAACGATGTGCCACTAGATATGGATCTTCGAAAGAAGACTCTTTTCTATAAGTGAATTATTGATCAAGAGAATGGAAAGAACCCAATGTAGATGTGAAACTATGCTCTTTGAACACCTTCCATGCTATTGAAGCGAGCGAACAGGCGTGTGAGTGAAGAGAGAAGCCTTGTCTCTTTCGAGGTGAGGCAAGCGATGAACGAGTAGAAGCAGCCCCGTGTAAAAGGAGGAGCATTGGTATAGCCGTATTTAGTAGAAACAGGAGAAGAAAATGATTACTACATACAATTTATAAAACAAATCTATCGAATTACCATAAGAGGATGCCGCTACCGGGTATTAATCCTTTTTATCGAAGGAAGGTATTTTCTCAAGGCTGGTATTTCAGGAAGTTGGGAAATTCCCAAGCTGGGGAAGGGATATAGTTGGAAAAAAGATAGGTCTCCCCTCAAGGAGGAAGGAGCAAGTCAATCACTCAATGTTGTATTTGAGAAATAAGAAGCTATACGCAAAAAGAAGCAAATGAAACAATCCGAATTTGTTTCTGTTCAATTTAAACCCTCCTGTGTTCAACGATAATGAATGGAAGTGGAAATTATTGAACACTCATGTTATTTCTGTGCAAATCTCTATGAAATCTCAAAAGTGGAATTCCATTCTCGGAAGAAATACTCCCCCAGGCGTACCTTGTACTATGCTCATATACCTCAATTCAAGGAAAGGAAGCCTTTGTTTTGCCGTTGTAGGAAAGAAAATGAATGGTGAGCTTTAGACCAAGTGCTATCCCTTAGACCAGGGGAAGGGGAATATGTACACATGAGTTTGTTTGTTGGGTGGGATGAATCGACATGGGCGCTTTTCCATCAATTTTGCGGCTATCCAGTGTGGGTTAGGGGGTATGGTACCCATCCAACCATGCCAATTGGAATTTAGCGTCGATTGCACCTATCCATCGAAGCATACGAATTAGGATTTAGCGGAACAAATTCCTTCCGACGGCTCAACGCAGATGTCAAGGGTAGGGGTGAAATCTATTCAATGGTTGTATTGGCAAGGCATGCTTGTGATTGGCATGTTCCGAGAAGAGCACGGCTAAGGGCAAAGTAGACAAGGCACAGGTCCTATCCGTGGATTTGCAATAGTTTTAGTTCCTCGAAAGGACATCGTTCACTTGCGGCTAAAGTGGAGATACGGCAGTAGTTCCTGTCCGGTTTTCAACGGATAAGGGTCGGTCCATAGAACCCTCGGTTTCGGCTTTCCTAGTCGGCTTTTTCCACGAGTTGGATCGTATAATGATGATCGGAACTGATTCCTTTCCTTCCTATCCGAATACCGGAAACGACCTGATGAGGACATCACCACCAATGATACGGCCACACCTACGTATGCAGGAGATCAACAAGGAAAGGGAGGAGATCACCAAGGAAAGGGATTCGCGCAGGCTGGATTCGGACTGTACGACAGCACCAACTTATGACGGCCGCCACAACTTCATACGAACTCCGATTTGGGAGTTCTAGTACTTCACGGAAAGCTTATCAAGTCTACTTTCCAATGGATCCAGATTCATGCTCATATCTACTCAGAATCGTTTGCAATCATCATTTTCATGATGAGAGGTTTCCTATTTAAGGTGCTGCGTCACCGTTTTTGTGCCGAAGGCCCATGTATCAAGTAGGGTCCATTAGGGACGCATCCTAGGATTAGAGAACGACCCCAACACCCCTGTGGTCATCCTCTGATGGCAACGGGGTGCCCGATCTTCCGTTAGGTAAGGATAACTCTCGATTTGGTGGAGAATTGACACCCATGATCTGGCTTCTGATCACCACGACCTGAACCCTGCAATCGCAGCACCACGACTCCTCTCGTTATCAACCGTGCGCTGCCCAGTTGACCTCACCACGAAGGCTAATCCTTGCATGTGAATCGAAGAACACAAGCAAGAACAAGGAAGATTGCAACTCAACTTGCAGATGAATGATTATACTCTCGAAGTTGGGGTCTCACAAGCCGATAAACGGCGAAACTGTTCACAGACAGATTAATCTAAGCAAAACCCACTCTAAACGGCGGTGGCTACTGTATATATATGAGTTAGGACATCCTAGGGTGAGGGTTTGCCCGGTGAGGGGCGTACTCCTCATGGGTTTAGCCCACGACACAAATACAAAGCCCAAAGGCCCAAATTGACTCAGACAGGAAAAATAATGCAACTTGTTTCGATGATTCTGGACAGTTCGGAAGGAATTTTGGTATGAAACCAAAACCATCTGAAAGTAGACTTTATAAGCTTTCCAATAAGTACTTGTAGGACCTGTAACTCTTTCTGGATCAAAAGTTATGGCCGTTTGAAGTTGACGCTGTCTCCCAGCCCGAATCCGAATCTAAAACGTGCAGAACTTCATCTCTCTTTCCTTTCATCTAACAAGTATCTCTAGAAACAAAAACATAGAAAACTCATGGTACAGTGACGTATGTTCAAATTATAACACGTAAATCTTACGTAGAAAGCATGCACCTTTAGTTGATGAGTACATAAGGTAACTATGATCATATCCAATCTAGTGATGTCCTCATCATCCTCCTATCCTATTAATACCTTTAGAGCCGTCACAAATAGATTGGGTTTTGTTATATTAAAGTTAGCGTCGCTACTTTACTGTGTAATCCCGTGATCGGTTAGATCACCGGTTTGCTCGTCTTCGGAACCCCACTGTTTGTTCTCTGAGTTAAACCTTCATCTTTTATTCGCAAATTAAATTGCTTGTTCATCTTGTTCTTGCTAGTTCTCGATTGCTTATAGGAACAATTACCCTCGTGGTTGGGCTGATCGTGCATCCGTCGAGATTGCGAATAGCCTCTGGAGTTGGTGTAACGGTTGCTAAGGCGCAATGTCTCTAGACGGTTGTAGTCGTATCGCCAACGTCGCTCCATCCAATCGACCTACCCTCTCATCAAAAGATTGGGACACCCACGTCCACATCAAGTGGACATCACCACCAACAATACGGCCACACCTACACATGGAGGAGATCAACAAGGAAAGAGAGGAGATCATCAAGGAAAGGGATTCGCGCAGGCTAGATTCGGACTGTACAACAGCACCAACTTGTGACGGCCGCTACGACTTCATACGAACTCCGATTTGGGAGTTCTAGTACTTCACGGAAAGCTTATCAAGTCTACTTTCCAACAGATCTAGATTCATGCTCATATCTTCTCGGAATCGTCCACAATCATCATTTTAGTAATAAGAGGTTTCCTATTTAAGGTGCTGCGTCACCGTTTTTGGGCCGAAGGCCCATTTATCAAGTTGGGTCCATTAGGCATGTGTCCTAGGGTTAGAGAACGACCCCAACACTCCTGTGGTCATCCTCCCATCCTATTAATACCTTTAGAGCCGCCACAAACAGATTGGGTTTTGTTAGATTAAAGTTAGTGTCGCTACTTTACCTTGTAATCCTGTGATCAGTTAGATCGCCGGTTTGCTCGTCTTCGAAACCCCACTGTTTGTTCTCTGAGTTAAACCTTCATCTTTTATTCGCAAATTAAGTTGCTTGTTCATCTTGTTCTTGCTAGTTCTCGATTGCTTACAAGAATAATTACCCTCGTGGTTGGGCTGATCGTGCATCCGTCGAGATTGCGAATAGCCTCTGGAGTTAGTGTAACGGTTGCTAAGGCGCAACATCCCTGGACGGTTGTAGTTAGATCACCAACGTCGCTCCATCTAATTGACCTACCCTCTCATCGAAAGATCGGGACACCCACGTCCACGTCATGGCCTTCCTATTTGGAAAATGCTATTCTAGAAAGAATGGCAAAGTAAGGGATTTCAGTCTGCTCAGAGATTGAATATCTCTCCCACGTCTGATTCATCCTAACAACTATCGATTTGGAGCCAATCAGGTATCACCGCGTGTCAAACTGTGTCAAGCGGGAAACAGAAGGAATATTCAGCTTCTTTCTTTGCAATGGGAACAACGACATTTATGCTAGCCCGGTTTTCAACAAACTTCTTTGGTGTAGGGGGATTTTGCACTAATAGGTTTTATGTTACGTCAATTTGAACTTTCTCGGTCTATTCATTTGTGGCCTTATAACACAATTTCATTCTCTGGCCCAATCACTGTTTTTGTTTCTGTATTCCTGATTTATCCACTAGGGCAATCCTGTTGGTTCTTTGCGCTGAGTTTTGGCATAGCAGTGATATTTTGATGCATCCTCTTCTTCCAAGGATTTTATAATTGGACGTTGAACCCATTTCATATGATGGGAGTTACCGGAGTATTAGGCGCAGTTCTGCTATGTGCTATTCATGGGGCAACCGTGGAAAACACTCTATTTGAGGACGATGATGGTGCAAATACCTTCCACGCTTTTAACCCAACTCAAGCTAAAGAAACTTATTCAGTGGTCACCACTAACCGCTTTTGGTCCCAAATTTTTGGTGTTTCTTTTTCCAATAAACATTGGTTACATTTCTTTATGCTATTTGTACCGGTCACCAGTTTATGGATGAGTGCTATTAACGTAGTCAGCCTGGCTCTGAACCTACGTGCCTATGACTTTGTTTCCTAGGAAATCCGTGCAGCGGAAGATCCTGAATTTGAGACTTGCTACACCAAAAATATTCTTTTAAACGAGGTTATTCGTGCGTGGATGGCAGCTCAGGATCAGCCTCATGAAAATCTTATATTCCCTGAGGAGGTTCTACCATGTGGAAACGCTCTTTAATGGAACTTTGGTTTTAGCTGGTCGTGACCAAGAAACCACTGGTTTTGCTTGGTGGGCTGGGAATGCCAGACTTATCAATTTGTTGGGTAAACTACTTGGTGCTCATGTAGCCCATGCAGGATTAATCGTATTCTGGGCCGGAGCAATGAACCTATTTGAAGTGGCCCATTTTGTACTAGAAAAACCAATGTATGAACAAGGGTTGATTTTACTTCTGCACTTAGCTACTCTAGCTTGGGTAGTAGGGCCAGGGGGAGAAGTTCTAGATACTTTTTCGTACTTTGTATCTAGAGTACTTCATCTAATTTCGTCCGCAATCTTAGGCTTTGGTGGTATTTATCACGTGCTTCTGGGACCTGAAACTCTTGAAGAATCTTTTCCATTCTTTTATTATGTGTGGAAAGATAGAAATAAAATGACTACAATTTTGGGTATTCACCTAATTTTGTTAGGTATAGTGATGAGTACATCACTTCTTTAAATACACACTTACACTCTTCTTTAGATACACACTTACAACCTCCTCATGTTGAACAAGATGTGCCACAGATCCAAGGACCAATTACTCGCGCACGTGCCCGTCAACTTAATCGTCAGGTGAATGCGTTCCTAAGCTTACATGGAAATATTTCTATGAATGGCATGTTATTTAATTGTTGTAATGATTTTATTGCGATTAGGATCCTGCGAGAAGACCATGGAGAATAGCTCAAGAAACCAAATATTAAAGTGGAGACAACAAGTGCAAGTAAACTCCTATTCCCGAGACCGATTCAGTTTCGGGCTGGAAGACAGCATCAACATCAAACGGCCATAACTTTTGATCCAGAAGGAGTTACAGGGCCTACAAGTACTTGTTGGAAAGCTTATGAAGTCTACTTTCAGATGGTTTTAGTTTCATACCAAAATTCCTCTTGATCTGTCCGAAATGGTTGAAACAAGTTACATCATTTTTCTTATCCAAGTCAGTTCGGGCCTTTGGGCTTTGTATTTATGTCGTGGGCTAAACCCATGAGGAGTGCGTCCTTCACAGGGCAAACCCGAACCCTAGGATGTCCTAACTCATATATATTTAGTAGCCGCCACCGTTTAGGCCGGTTTTTGCTTAGATTAATCTGTCTTTGAACAGTTTCGCCGTTTATCGGTTTGTGAGACTCCAACTTCGAGAGTATAATCATTCATCTACAAGTTGAGTTACAATCTTCCTTGTTCTTGCTTGTGTTCTTCGATTCGCATGCAGGGATTAGCCTTTGTGGCGAGGTCAACTGGGTAGCGCAGGTTGATAACAAGAGGAGACATGGTGCTGCGATTGCAGGGTTCGGGTCTTGGTGATCAGAAGCCGGATCGTGAGTGTCAATTCTCCACCAAATCGAGAGTTATCCTTACCTGACGGAAGATCGGGCACCCCGTTGCCACCAAGTGGTATCAGAGTGAAGGTTGCCTATTAGGTACCATATTTTCTATCCTGTTTCAATCTTTGTTTCCTATACCTAGACTCCAGAAAAGCCACGAAAAAAAATTGGTAGTCGTAGGTCTTTTCCTTGTCCTACAACCACGTTTAGCCTTTTGTCTAATTCTGTTTCAGAGTCCGTAGTGTTGAGTTTGTGTCCTAGGTCGGGTTCGGTTGCTAGCTTAGCTTGTGTTTGAGTCTAGTTCATGATCCATCCGCCGCACCCCTACAAACCCTAGTCATCACCACCATTGTCTTTCTTTTCCCATCTACTAACCATCTTGTGCAAGTGTTGGTCAATGTGTGTTCTGTTTTAGTGTCATATATCACGTCCTTTGATCACCCTACATCTCCATCCACCTCCTCAGCAGCCACCGCCACCATATCATCCCCGGTTTCACTACCTGATCCCGAATCAGCCTCCACCAAAACACTGATACGGAGGACCTTTCTTGAAACAACCATAACTTTCACATACGGACTTAGAATCAGGCAAATAAATAGTCTATGGACATCTACAAAAAAAATTCCCATCTGCTTCTCCCCCACTTCATCGAGTTAGCCAAAATCAGTTTTGCAAATTTCAGGCCAGAAAATTGAGTATCTGCACTCCAAAGTTCTTGCACAATTTTTAAAGCACGCTCGTGTATTTCCTCTCCTGAGGTTGTTGTTCCTGTGCTCCTAGTTAAGAAAAAAATATCAGAAAAATAAAAGAAAAATAAAAAAAGGTGTGAAAGAAGAGAAAAAAAGAAAAATAGAACAGGAGAGGAGCACATAGGACACACCAGGGAGCTAGCTGTGTGTTGTTTTTGCTGTGTTTTTGCCTTGTCCTTATTTCCCTGCTGCTGTCCCTTCATACTTGTTTGTCTTCCTTGTTTTATCACATCTAGTTTAGAACGCGTTTAGGCCTGCAACTAGGACAAGTGCTTTGGACATTTATTTAGCATTACTATCTGTTATTGAATTGTGTGCTACTAACATATTTGGCCTCCCAAGCTCCACATATATACTTCTGGTCAGCACGGTCTCAACCCTTGCAATTGCTAGATCACGCCCTTAAGGTATCACGAACCAGTCACCGGTTGTACCATTCTTTGCTTGCTAGTCTCAGAACCTTGTAAGAGCTCGATAAGGTGCTTCCATTTGCGAGTGTCCACTATCCTTGCATAGTAGTAGTTGATAGGGTTAATTCCTTTGTGTTTTCTCTGTCTTCTTGCTAACAATGCCAAGGACCGATGAAATCTCGAAGTGCGTTATTCACAGTGAGATGCAAGGCTACATGGACCAGATGATGAAGGGGCTGAATGAAACCATTCTTAAGGGGGTCAACGCTGCTCTGACCAAGCAGAACATAAACCACACGCTTGAAAGTCTAAACAGACGAGTAGCCACGCTAACTGGGAGGATTGATGAATTGGAGACCCATCTGCTACCCTCCGGAGATGATGCCAACCAGGACACGATGTATGATGACGATGGAAAGGTTGACCGGCAAGCGATAGAAGAGGCACAACTACGTCAACGCCTTTGGCGCAATCGTCAAGGTATGGGAGGAAACTGCCAAGGGAGAGGTAACGATGATCCTTTTGCTAAAGTTAAATTTACCTTGCCTTCATTTTCTGGAAAATATGACCCTGAAGCTTATTTAGATTGGGAGATGACCGTATAGCAGAAATTTAATTCCCATTTAGTTCCTGAAAATCATAGAGTTAGGCAAGCAACTAGTGAGTTCAAAGACTTTGGTATTATCTGGTGGAATGAACTAGTTAAACCTAGCCTAGAACCTAACACATGGGAAAGGTTGAAGCGAGCTATGCGGAGTAGGTTTATTCCTCCATCCGTCAAACGTGATTTGAGAAATAAGTTGCAATGCTTAGACCAAGGAGAAAAATCTATAGAAGATTACTTTTAGGAGCTACAAATAGGAATGTTACGTTGTGAGGTAGAGGAGGATGAGAAGGATAAGATGGCTTGATTTTATGGGGGGTTGAGATGTGAAATTCAAGACATTATTCAATATAAAGAATACAATTCTCTTAACCGATTGTTTCATCTAGCTATATTAGCTAAATAGGAATTACAGGAAAGGCAGCCATTGAGAAGG
This sequence comes from Oryza meyeriana var. granulata, assembly GCA_003991445.1. Taxonomy (NCBI): domain Eukaryota; kingdom Viridiplantae; phylum Streptophyta; class Magnoliopsida; order Poales; family Poaceae; genus Oryza; species Oryza meyeriana. The sequence goes on from RYFJ01003273.1 coordinate 25,723, forward strand.
AACAATTGAGAAAGCACGTCTACATCGAGGCCTTCCATTGGGCAAGTCAAAAGTGTCCCTATTCAGAGTTCTACGCCTTCCACAAATAGGGCACCAGCAGCGCCATCTTCACGAGCTATCGAGGTGAGTAATCTATTCGTGTACAGGCACCTGCAAAAAGCGTATCATCGGTTGCTTCTACGGGATGAACAAGGGATATCCAATGCTTCAAGTGCAAAGGGATGGGCCATGTGCAACGTGATTGCCCAAATCAGAGAGTTCTCATTGCTACAGATGATGATGAGTACACTAGTGCTAGTGATGTTGATGATGAATTAGCACATGGCACTAACAATGCAGGTGATGAAGATGAGAGCGATAAGGATGTGCAGCACATAGGTGCAGAAGATACAAGCAAGTACTTGAGTATTGTAGCACAATGGGTGCTAAGTGTTCAAATGGAGAAGGCGGAGCAAAAGTAGCCCCACAATTTGTTCCAATCAAGGTTCATGGTTCTCAATAGAGCATGCTGTGTTGTCATTGATAGAGGAAGTTGTAGCAACCTTGCTAGTTCAGATTTGGTTGATAAGCTAGGTTTGCCTACACAACCACATCCACGGCCTTACTACATCCAATGGTTCAACTCTTGTGGTAAGTTGAAGGTAAGTAAAGTTGTGAGAGTGTAATTTTCTATTGGAAATTACCATGATAGTGCAAATTTTGATGTCGTGCCTATGCAAGCATGTTCTTTGCTTTTGGGTAGACCTTGGGAATATGATAGAGATGTGCTGCACCATGGAAGAACTAACACATATACTTTCACACATAATGGCAAAAAGATTGAGTTGCTACCAATGACCCTTGCTGATATTTTGGAGGACGATATAGCGCATGCTGAAAATAAATCTAAGTCTGAAAATCAGCAAGTAGCTAATATATTTTTCCACCTAAAAAAGAGAAAAAAGAGCCACATGCTAGGAAAGACACACTTAAGTTGAAAGGAGCTTCCATGTTAGCTACTAAATCTAAGATTTCTGAGTTAAATGTTAATGAATCTATTTGCTATGCTTTGGTTTGCAAGGAAACATTCTTTACACGGACTTGCCTCCTTCTTTGCCACATGCTATTACTAACCTTTTGCAGGAGTTTGCTGATGTATTTACAAGTGAGATACCCCCGGGGCTACCGCCTATGAGAGGAATTGAGCATCAAATTGATTTAATCCCGAGAGCCGCTTTGCCAAACTGCGCGCCATATAGGACCAACCCCGAAGAGACTAAGGAAATTCAGCGCCAAGTACAAGATTTGCTTGACAAAGGGTATGCACGTGAAAGCCTTAGTCCTTGTGCTGTTCCTATTATTTTTTTACCTAAGAAAGATGGAACATGGCATGTGTGTGTTGATTGTAGAGCCATCAATAATATAACTATTAGGTATTGTCATCCTATTCCTAGGTTAGATGATATGCTTGATGAATTGAGTGGCTCTGTTGTGTTCTCTAAAGTAGACTTGCGAGTGGATACCACCAAATTAGAATGAAATTGGGTGATGAATGGAAGACTGCGTTTAAAACTAAATTTGGTTTGTATGAGTGTTTAGTAATGCCTTTTGGTTTGACTAATGCCTTTTGGTTAGTAATGGACTTTAAAGAAGCTTATGATCACTCTCGAGAGGGGAGAACTTGGAATAAATATGTGTTGAATGAAGGATTGTTGTATCGAGCTAACAAATTATGTGTTCTTGCAAGCTCTGTTCGTCTTTTGTTTTTGTAGGAAGCGCATGGAGGTGGATTGATGGGACATTTTGGAGTGAAGAAGATGGAGGATGTGCTGGCCACTCACTTCTTTTGACCGAAAATGCGGCATGACGTTGAACGATACATTGCACGATGCAGCACTTGTAACAAAGCTAAGTCCCGTCTTAATCCACATGGTCTTTATATGCCTCTATCCGTCCCTAGTGCTCCTTGGGAAGACATTTCTATGGATTTTGTTTTAGGATTGCCTAGGACAAAGAGGGGCAGGGATAGTGTCTTTGTTGTTGTTCTTGATAGATTTTCCAAAATGGCACATTTTATTCCTTGTCATAAAAGCGACGATGCTACCAAAGTTACTGATTTGTTTTTTAGGATGTCGTTCGTCTATATGGTGTGCCCAATACAATTGTTTCAGATCGAGATTCCAAGTTCTTAAGTTATTTTTGGATGATGTTGTGGAGCAAATTGGGGACGATGTTATTATTTTCTACAACTTACCACCCCCAAACCGATGGACAAATGGAGGTGGTGAATCGTACTTTGTCAACGATGTTGCGGGCTGTTTTGAAGAATAATTTGAAAATGTGGGAAGAATGTCTTCCACATGTGGAGTTTGCCTACAACCGTTCGTTGCACTCCACCACAAAGATGAGCCCTTTCCAGGTGGTATATGGCTTTAACCCTCGTGCTCCAATTGATTTATTGCCTTTACCTTTTTTAGAAAAAGTAAATTTTGATGCTAAGTCATGGGCTGAATTTGTGCTTAAGTTACATGAGACCACTAAGAAAAATATTGAGCTTATGAATGTAAAGTATAAACTTGCTGGTAGTCAAGGTAGAAAGGAGCTTATTTTTGAATCCGGTAATCTTGTTTGGTTACACTTAAGAAAGGATAGGTTTCCAACTTTGTGCAAGTCAAAATTAATGTCTCGAGCTGCTAGTCCTTTTAAAGTTCTTGCGAAGATAAATGATAATGCATACAAGATTGATTTGCCTATAGATTACAGTGTGAGTGATATTTTCAATGTTGGTGATTTGAAGCCTTACTTGGGTGAAGAAGATGTCTTTGAGTCAAGGACGACTCCAAATCAAGAGGGGGAGGACTTGATGGCAACAGGGTGCCCAATCTTCCGTCAGGTAAGGATAACTCTCGATTTGGTGGAGAATTGACACTCACGATCCGGTTTCTGATCACCAAGACCCGAACCCTGCAATCGAGCACCACGTCTCCTCTTGTTATCAACCGTACGCTGCACGGTTGACCTCGCCACGAAGGCTAATCCCTGCATGCAAATCGAAGAACACAACCAAGAACAAGGAAGATTGCAACTCAGCTTGCAAATGAATGATTATACTCTCAAAGTTGGGGTCTCACAAACCGATAAACGGTGAAACTGTTCAAAGACTGATTAATCTAAGCAAAAACCCGCCTAAATGGCGGCGGCTACTGAATATATATGAGTTAGGACGTCCTAGGGTTATGGTTTGCCCTGTGAAGGGCGCACTCCTCATGGGTTTAGCCCACGACACAAATACAAAGCCCAAAGGCCCGAACTGACTCGGATAGGAAAAATGATGTAAAATTTTCGACCATTCTGGACAGCTCAGGAGGAATTTTGGCATGAAACTAAAACCATCTGAAAGTAGACTTCATAAGCTTTCCAAAAAGTACTTGTAGGCCCTGTAACTCCTTCTGGATCAAAAGTTATGGCCGTTTGAAGTTGATGCTGTCTCCCAGCCTGAAACTGAATCGGTCTCGGGAATAGGAGTTTACTTGCACTTGTTGTCTCCACTTTAATATTTGGTTTCTTGAGCTATTCTCCATGGTCTTCTCCTAGGTTTCTAATAGCAATAAAATCATCACAGCAATTAAATAGCATGCCATTCGTAGAAATATTTTTATGTAAGCTTAGGAACGCATTCACCTGGCGATTAAGTTGACAGGCACGTGCACGAGTAATTGGTCCTTAGATCTATGGCACATCTTGTTCAACATAAGGAGGTTGTAAGTGTGTATCTAAAGAAGGTTGTACGTGTGTATTTAAAGAAGTGATGTCCTCATCATATAGGTGCTTTTCTTCTAGTACTCAAAGCACTTTATATTTTGGCGGTATATATGATACCTAGACTCCTGGAGGAGGAGATGTAAGAAAAATTACCAATTTGACCCTTAGCCCTAGTGTTATATTTGGTTATTTACTAAAATCCCCTTTTGGGGGAGAGGGTTGGATTGTTAGTGTGGACGATTTAGAAGATATAATTGGGGGACATGTCGATGTTTTACACCGGCAATAAATATATGGGGCTACTCGGCGGATGGAAACTCGGTGGATTGCAAAGGAACACAGGGAGATTTTATACTGGTTCAGGCCCTCAATGTGAGGTAATACCCTATGTCCAGTTTATATGTATTCCTTTGAGGAATTATGGTGGCGATTCTGATGAACCGTATGGCCGTGAGCTTATGAGTGCTCTTCTGCCCTCATGGGGCGCCCTGCCTCCCCTTATATACTGGGGGACAGGGTTACAAGGTAGGAGTCCCCATCGGATTACGACTAGGAGATCTCCCCTTAGAGATATAACGCACCCGACTAGGACTGTATATTCCTTTCTATACAAGGCGAAGTCTGCCGAATCTAGCTATATCTCTAATTACAAGGCTAGGCCCATCCTCTATCCGAGTGGCCCATATGCTTGTCATGAGGTACCCGGGGCCCATGGCACCCACAGTAGCCCCCGAGACCTTCATAGTTGAGTCACAGCTGACGCCAAGTGCTCATCCTCCACGGTGAAGTCTTCCCGAGTGCATTGCTCCCGAGTGCTCTTTGTCTGAGTGCTGCTTCTCCCGAGTCCTGCTTCATGTCAGCTGGCAGCGAGGCTATGAAGGGCTCCATGTAGATGTTGGAATAGTGTGCGCCAAATAGGCGCACCTATTAGGTGTAGCCCCCAACTTTGTGCTTAATTGTGAAAACAATTAAACATGAAGTCAAAGATCTTTAACCTTGTAGTCTTTCCCAAGTAGATTACTACTGGTACATGAGACTCTTCGGTATCATGTCAACCGGAATATAATTTATAGTCTTGCCGAGCAGGGAACTACTCGTATATAGGACTCTTCGACTTCATGTCAGTCGGAAAGTGTGTTTATAGTCTTGCCGAGTAAGATGTTACTCGTATATGGGACTCTTCAGCTTCATGTCAGCTGGAAAGGGAGTGTTTATAGTCTTTCCCGAGTAGTATACTACTCGAAAATCAGACTCATCAGCTTCATGTCAGCTGGAAAAGGTGTTTATAGTCTTTCCTGAGTGGCGTCCCATTCGGAAGTTAGACTCTTCAGCTCGTCAGCTGGAAGAATGTTTATAGTCTTTCCCGAGTAGTATGCTACTCGAAAGTTAGACTCCTCCGCATCATGTCAGCGGGAATGAGAATTTTATAGTCTCTCCCGAGTAGTGTACTACTCGAAAGTTAGACTCATCCGCGTCATGTCAGCGGGAATGATGATGCTCATGGCAACTGATGGCCACGCATGTAGGCCGAGTACCACTTTATGAAAATAAATCCACGGCGCGGTCAGGTGTACCCAAGAAAGATACCTGCATCCCCAATTTTAATGAAGACCAGCTTGTGATCCTTGTAAGGATATATCCTCGAGACCTGGTGGATAAAACAGATACCCAAACATATATGTTTAGCAATAAGGCTCTCATGAAGCATATCTGTTTACCTCATCGGCTCCTGTTGGTAGCACTAGCGCTATAATTTCAACTCAGCCTGCGGGCGGCCCATATGGAGCATGCTACTGTAGGAACTCATATCTTGGTGGCTGCTACCAAATAAGCCGGCCTGAGCCGACCTATCTAGCATAGCTCTAGAGAAGTATCATCCATCGCATGTCAGGATGAGTTTTTTGGTGTTGGTAACCGCAATCAGCCAGAGAAATCCTTATTCGCAAGCCTTTCCGACTTATGTTCTGGATGCAGCCTGGTTGCCATAGGTGCCCGAGCAGGTATGTTGCAGGATCTGCTTGCCCTCCTCAGGTGTGACGCAGTGCATGAGAACTGCGGATGCGTTTTGACGATGTAAGTCTTCTCTGACTTCAGAAGAGCCGAGCAAGGTACCCGAACCTTGCATTAGCATAGGATTCGGCTAGCGACCCTCATGGGGCATACCCTACCCAACAGAGTTATAGCCAAGCGAGGTACCTGAACCTTGTATTAGCATAGGATTCGGCTAGCGACCCTCATGGGGCGTACCTCACCCAGCCGAGTGATATACGACCCCCGACTAGTGCCGGAAGTCGGTTGTCAGCTCACATGGAGCGTAGCCGGGGAAGATGACGTCCCGACTGGCGCAAGTACTCGGTAAGTAGCCCTCATGGAGCATCCCGAGTGTATTTTGGCAGACTTGTCCAGCCCCCAAGCGTAGGAGATAGGCTCGCAGCCCTGAGTTCCTGTCACGCGTATCCGGAGCTGTGCCTGCAATATAAAGATATCGGATGAGTAGCATCTGATGATGAAAATAATCACCTGAATAAAATGTATTTTACAATATATGTAAATACGAGTTCTTCCTCTTTTTGATATTAATTTCCCCAAGTAGTTGACCCCTTACGTTTAAACGCTCTGCTCGACTAGTCATAGCCCCCTAGCGTCGGGAGTTGGCTCATGGCTCTTTCCCAGACACGCGTTTTGGGTGACTTGAGTTCGTCTTTCATGGAGCAAAGTTTCACGGATCAGGGTTTATGCTACTCAAGTACTTTTGCAATCATTTAAGAGCAAAAATAGAGAAGAGTGCAGCTTGTGCACCTATTAGGTGTAAGTGGCATTGGCAAGGCCGAGTGAAGAAATATTTATCAGGAAGCGACTTAGCTGTTCGGTATTTCGGAGTGGGGATGCCATCCTTGCGTTTGAGCTTGTGAGCCCCCGAGCATGTCACTTGTTATTCTGATAATCTTCAGTTGTTGAAAGTCGAAGACGATTGTGACCGACTGCCACAGTGAAGCCGTATGAATTGCGTTTGCGATTCCCAGCTTTAGTCGGGACCGCGTCGTCGGTGCCCTCCCGCTTCTTCTGTCAAGATGCCTTTTTATCTTCAAGGGCCTCAGCAACAGCGTGGGCTGAGTCGGCGTATTTGTTCGCCATGTCGAATAAAGCCTTGACGGAGTTGGGAGGCTTCCGTGTGAATTTGTCGATGAACGAGGTGTCTTTGACTCCTTTTCGAAAGGCGGCGATGACGACCTCATCCTTGACGTTAGGGATTGAGTTCTTCTTCTCAGAAAACCTCTTAATGAAGTCACGAAGAGACTCGTTCTTCCTTTGATGCAACTGATATAAGTAGTACTCGGAAGATGGCCTCTCGTATGTCCCCTGGAAGTTGGCGATGAAACGTTCCCGGAGTTCTCCCCAGGAGCTGATTGATTGCTTGGGAAGTCCTGTTAGCCATGTCCTCGCTGGATCGGCTAAAGCGACCAGGAGGTAGTTAGCCATGACTTTGTGGTTTCCTCCAGCTGCTCGGATCGCCAGAGTGTAGACCGTGAGCCAGGACTCGGGATTGGTCTTGCCATCGTATTTGTCGATGCCTGTAGGCTTGAAACCCGACGGCCAGTCGACTTGTTGTAGCTCCTGGGTGAAGGCCGGTACTCCATCTGCGTGAGGACTCCGACTCCGAATATGGCGGTGAAACCGCCCGTGGTGGAGGCCGGAACACTCGTTCTTGTCTTCCAGTTGGCGTTGCTCGTCTTCTTCTCGTTCGCGGCGCCGAGCCTTGATGTCTTGCCGAAGGTTACGCCGTGGTTGGCCTCGGAGCCGCCAGTTGTTGTTGGGGTTGCCGAGTGACGTTTGGCGTGACTCCGTGTGGAGCCGACTAGAGCCGACCACTCGACGTCGCTTTGAGGTGGATGAGACTGCCGCTGGGGAAACTGACCAACTGGTCGGTATGAGTGTGTTGCCCGACTGTTGGTGCTGCTGACATGCGGCAGCAGTAAGCATGGCTTTTATCCTTGCGATCGTCGAGGTGGCCTGGTGATCAGGCCCAAACTGGAGTGTATCCAGTAGAGTCGCAGCAGCCACGATGTTCTGTTGAGGAGTAATGAAGACGTCGTGGTTGCTGACTCGGGTTTGGAGGATTTGTTGTTGAGCAGTCCGCCCAGCCCTGCGTAGGGCGTCATGTCGGCGTCTCGCTTCTTCCTCTTGTTGTTCTTGCAGTCGGCAGGCTTCCTCCTCTTGTTGCTTGTGTCGTCGGCATGATTCCTGAGTAGGAGTAGAGCCTCTGGATGCCATGAAAATTTCTCGCGGCGGAGTGAAGCTTGCCGAGCTGGTGTCCGACTTGGAGTCGGAATCCGACTGGGAGTTGTAGTTCGACTGAGAGTCGTAGTCGGAATAGTAGATGGGGGTTATTACAACTCCGACCTCCCTAGATCCGATCTCGAGCGGCTCGGGGCCGTTTCCGAGTCGAACTCCAGAGGATCGGGTTTGCCGCGTCGGATGTAGATTGTAGATATCCGCGGCGTCACCGAGTCCGAACGGGAAATTGACGATCTCTTCCTTTTTTGGCCCGACCTCGGTCGGCTCAAAACCGAGTCCGAGTCGAACACCGAAAGAAAGAGTTGTCCCTGGACTCAGGTGTATTGGAGGTTGCCGCAACATGTCGTGAAAGATTGCTACAGCATCGTGTAGGCCGACTGGCGCGGAGTCGGCTGGTTCCCTGGCAGATCGGATCGAGTCTGAGTCGGCCAAGGTGACATTGCCAATCTGGTCGGCGACGAAGTCGAGGCTTCTGAATGTGATTGTATCTCTGGGGGAGAGTTTGCCGCTGTCGACTTCGGTTGTTGGATCCATCGAGCTTGTAGATGTAGATCGCGCCGGAGCCCCTACCTGGCGCGCCAACTGTCGATGTTTTACACCGGCAATAAATATATGGGGCTACTCGGCGGATGGAAACTCGGTGGATTGCAAAGGAACACAGGGAGATTTTATACTGGTTCAGGCCCTCAATGTGAGGTAATACCCTACGTCCAGTTTATATGTATTCCTTTGAGGAATTATGGTGGCGATTCTGATGAACCGTATGGCCGTGAGCTTATGAGTGCTCTTCTGCCCTCATGGGGCGCCCTGCCTCCCCTTATATACTGGGGGACAGGGTTACAAGGTAGGAGTCCCCATCGGATTATGACTAGGAGATCTCCCCTTAGAGATATAACGCACCCGACTAGGACTGTATATTCCTTTCTATACAAGGCGAAGTCTGCCGAATCTAGCTATATCTCTAATTACAAGGCTAGGCCCATCCTCTATCCGAGTGGCCCATATGCTTGTCATGAGGTACCCGGGGCCCATGGCACCCACAGGACATGTATGGTTGGGTTTCATTTGTGTATTTAGCGGAATTTGGCATATCTTAACCAAACCCTTCGCATGGGCTCGCCGTGCATTTGTCTGGTCTGGAGAAGCTTACTTGTCTTATAGTTTAGGTGCTTTATCTGTCTTTGGTTTTATCGCTTGTTGTTTTGTCTGGTTCAATAATACGGCTTATCTGAGTGAGTTTTATGGACCTACGGGGTCAGAAGCTTCTCAAGCTCAAGCCTTTACTTTTCTAGCTAGATTAGCATCTTGGAGCTAATGTGGGATCTGCCCAAGGACCCACAGGTTTAGGTAAATATCTAATGCGTTTCCCAATGGGAGAGGTTATTTTTGGAGGGGAAACTATGCGTTTTTGGGACCTTTGTGCTCCATGGCTAGTGAGGTCTTGCTTCTGCTTCTTTGGTTGGTACTCTTCTATCTGGGAAAGATCTTTCTGCATTAACGGAATTAGGTTTACTCCTCAGAAAGCCCTACTACTTTACTCTAGTCCTAGTAGTTATAGCTAACTCACTACTATTGGTTGGGATGAATTTCCCTACCCTCGCCCTACATGGTTTAGAAGAGTAGTATAAGTAAGGAAGCCTGATAATCATATAGGCAAAAGGCACCCTACGATGATCATCTCATGGCTATTGGGAACGAATCAAATCAGATGGTTCTATTTCTCAACCTTTCTGACTTGCTCCTACGGAACTAAGGTCGAAAGGATTGAAAAAGTCAGTCATTCACAACCACTAATGAATGATTCCTCGAAAATTTAAGGATTAGTAGTTCTTTTTCGAAATCGATTTCGAAAAAGAATGGATTCGGTCTTATACATACGTGAGGAAGGTAATCAAAAAAGAAAGAAAACAAGTTCTTCTTTCTTTTATCACTTAGGAGCCATGTGAGATGAAAGTCTCATGCACAGTTTTGCATGAGAGAAAGAAGCGAGGAATCCTCTTGTCGACTCTGACTCCCCCACTCCAGTTGTGGAGGCCATGGTCCCTGGGTACCTCACCACAAGCATATGGGCCACTCGGATAGAGATGGGCCGAGTCTTGTAGTTAGAGATATAGAAGCACCCGGCAGACTTTGCCTTGTACAATAGGGAATATACAGTCCTAATCAGGAAAGTTCTATCTCTAAGAAGGAAATCCCTTAGCCGTATTCGGCTGGGACTCCTACCTTGTACCCCTATCCCCCAGTATACAAGGGGACGCAGGGCGCCCCTTGAGGGTAGAAGAACAACACAGAAGATCATCGATCAACACAACTGTTCAGAGGAATAACACCACAACTGGACGTACGGTATTACCTTACATCGAGGGCCTGAACCAGTATAAAATCTCTTTGCGTTCCTCTGCAATCCACCGACTTTTCCCTTGCCGAGTAGCCCTATAGTTATATTGCCAGTGTAAAACATCGACAGTTGGCGCGCCAGGTAGGGGCTTCGGCGATTTCTTCAATCAACAAATTCGATGGATCCAACAAGCGGAGTCGACGACAACAAGTTCTCCCCTAGAGACACAATTTCCTTCGGAAGCCTCGACTTCATTGCCGATCAGATCAGCAACCTCACCTTGGCCGAAGCAGATCCAATCCAGCCGGCCGAGGAACCAGCCGACGTTGTGCCAATCGGCCCATAGGACGCCGCAATCTCTTTTAACGATCTACTGCGGCAGTCCTTCACTTCACCGAGCATTGGAACAATGCTTTCCTTCAGCGTCCGACTTGCGCTAGGCCTTGAGCCAACCCGGGTTGGGCCAAGGAGGGGAGAGACCGTTAATTTCCCACACGGATTCGGCGACGCTGCAGATCTACATCCCACGTAGCAGACCCGATCTCCTACGATTCAGTTTGGACATGGCCAGGCGCCGTTTCAAATTGGATCTAGAGAGGTCGGAGTCGTTCTTACTCCGATAAACTACTCGGATTCCTACTCCAAGTCGGACAATGGTTTGAACACTAGTTTGGATTCTAGTCTGGCAAGTTTTCTCCTGCCCCGCGAGATCTTCATGGCTTCAACACCACCACCCAAGGTACGCCGACTACAAGAGGAGCAGCAGGAGGAGGCACGCCGACTGTGACAATAGGAGGAAGCTAACCGCGAGGCTCGCAACGACGGGCTACGCAAGGCTGGGCGAGCCGCCCAGGAACAGATTCTCCAGACCAAAGTTGGCGACCGCAATGTCTTCGTCACACCACAACAAAACGTTGTAGCCGCTGCAACCCTGCTATACACACTCCAGCTCAGGCCTGTTCATCAGGCCACCCCGACTATCGCCAAGATCAAGGCGATGATTACAGCTGCGGCCTGCCAGTAGCAACAGCAGTTGGGCAAAACGCTTGTACTGACCAACCGGTTAGGTTCTCCGACAGCAGGCTCGTCTACATCAGCTCGACGCCGGGCAGTCGGCTCAAGTCGGCAACATGAGGAGTCGCGCCAAACGTCACTCGGCGACACCAACAACAACAACCGGCGGTGCCACCAGTACAATTGCCGGCCTAACCAATATCTCCGAGTCCAGCTACAACGTGATCTCCGCCACACCATCAATGCTCAGCGCCATGAACACAAAGAAGACGAGCATCACCGACAGGAGGACGACTACGAACGCTTCGGACTCAACCACGAGTGGTATAACCACCATAACAGGAGCCGGAGCCCTCACGAAGACGAAAGCGTTCCAGCTTTCACTCACGAGCTCCAGGACGTCGATTGGCCGTCGGGCTTCAAGCCTACGGGGATCGAGAAATACGACGGCAAAACCAACCCGGAGTCCTGGATCACCGTATACACCCTGGCAATTCGAGCTGCTGGAGGTGACCACAAAGCCATGGGTAACTACCTCCCAGTCGCACTAGCTGACTCGGCGAGGACATGGCTAACAGGGCTCCCAAGGCGGTCAATCGGTTCCTGGGGAGAACTCAGGGAGCGGTTTATCGCTAACTTCCAAGGGAGCTACGAGAGGCCATCTTCAGAACATGATCTATATCAACTCCACCAAAAGAAGAACGAGTCTCTACGTGACTTTATTAAGAGGTTCTCCGAGAACCGCAACAAGATAGCAATGATCAAGGACGAGGCTGTCATCGCCGCCTTCCGCAAGGGAGTCAAGGACGCCCCGTTCATCGCGAAGTTTACTCGGAAACCACCATCCTCCGTCCGGGCTCTTTTCGACATGGCGAACAAGTACGCCGACTTGGCTGAAGCGGTTGCAGAGGCCCTCGATGAGAAAAAGGAGTCCCGACAGAAAGAACAGAAGGCGAAAGCCGACAACGAGCCATCATAGAACATGTCCAGCAACCGCAAGCGGAAGTCAGACAACGAGGTGGCCAATATGGAGCGGACCAAGTCGCGGCCCCAATGGAACAATGATTACCAGAAGGTCATGAACGGGCCATGCCGCTTCCACCCCAAGGGCAAGCACGCGGCCAAAGACTGCTTCATGCTCAAGAAGTTTGCCTCTGAGCAGGCTTCTACATCTGGTGTCGACAAGAGCAAGGACAAGCCAGACCAGGACCTGGCTGATGATTTTCAAGATCCCCAAGCCGAGTTAAACCATATCTTCGGAGGGCCATCTGCGTATGAGTCTAAGCGCAAACAGAAGCTAACAACATGCGACATCAATGCCATATCTACAGCAAACACCCCCCAATATTTGCGCTAGTCAGAGACGTCCATTACGATCACCCGCACCGACCACCCAGATCGGGTTTCGCATCCAGGACGCTACCCACTCGTCCTAGACCCAGTGGTCAAGAACATCAAGTTGAAGAAGGTGCTCATAGACAGAGGCAGCGCGCTCAACATCCTCTTCGCTAAGACCATGGATGAGATGAAGATTCCTCGTTCAGATTTGTGGCAGAGTATGGCGCCCTTCCACGGGATAATCCCCGGCCTGTCTTCAACACCACTCGGGTAGATTACCTTGCCAGTCACATTCGGCACGCGGCATAACTTCCGCACGGAAAACACCTGCTTCGAGGTCGCTGACTTCGAGACCGCGTACCACGCGATACTTGGATGACCGGCACTCGTCAAGTTCATGGCAATACCACACTACACATATATGGTGCTCAAGATGCCTTCACCTATGATGTCAAGCAAGCCTTCACCTGCGAAAGGAGAGTTGCGAACTGGCTCAATCACACGAGGCGGCAGTCGGGCGCAACAGCATTCGGCAAGCCGCCACAACCAAAGTTGAGCAAGATCAAGTTTCGGCAAAAAAAGTAATGAAGTCGGGAATTTCAGTGGACTCTAACACAAAGAAGATCCCCCTGGACCCTTCCGACCCCTCCATGACTGCTCTAGTCGGGACCAGACTCGACCCCAAATAGGAAGACGCGCTCGTCACCTTCCTCCAAGCTAACAAGGATATCTTTGCATGGAAACCGTCCGACATGCCGGGCGTACCAAGGGAGGTGATCGAGCACGCCCTCAACGTGAAGACAGACGACAAGCCAGTCAAGCAACAGCTGCGATGCTTCGCTCAAGACCGCAAAGATGCTATTCGGGAGCAGATCACTAAGCTCCTCGTAGTCGGGTTCATCAAGGAGGTCTACCACCCGGATTGGCTGGCAAACCCAGTCCTAGTCTAGAAGAAAAATGGTAAATGGCACATGTGTGTCGACTACACCGATCTCAACAAGGCGTGCCCCAAGGACCCATTTGGTCTTCCCAGGATAGATTAGGTGGTGGATTCAACAGCAGGGTGCGACCTTCTCAGCTTTCTCGACTGTTACTCGGGATACCATCAAATCAACCTGAGGGAGGACAACTGCTTAAAGACGTCTTTTATCACGCCGTTTGGAGCTTTCTGCTACATCACAATGCCGTTCGGTTTGAAAAATGCTGGAGCAACATATCAACGGGCGATTCAGCGGTGTCTACACACTCAAACCGAGCGCAACATGGAAGCCTACGTCGACGACGTGGTGATCAAGACCAAGTCCAAAGAAGACCTCATCGTTGACCTGGAAGAAACCTTTCAAAATCTTTGAAGATTTTAGATGAAGTTGAACCCGGAAAAGTGCGCCTTCGGTGTGCCATCTGGCAAGTTACTCGGCTTCATCATCTCGCACCGCGGCATCGAAGCCAACCCGGAGAAAGTCAACACGATTACGAACATGGCACCCTCGACTAACCAGAAGGACGTCCAGAAGCTGACAGGCTGCATGGCGGCACTCAGCCGGTTTATTTCCCGACTGGGAGAACGGGGTATGCCCTTTTTCAAGCTACTCAAGAAGGCGGACAATTTCCAATGGACTCCGGAAGCCCAGCGAGCCTCGAAGACTTCAAACAATTTCTCACATCACCTCCTGTGTTGGCGTCACCCATGCCCTAAGAACCGCTAATGCTCTATCTGGCGACAACTACTCAGGTAGTCAGCACGGTGCTGGTGGTCGAGTGATCCGAACAGGGTCACATCCAGAAAGTTCAACGGCCAGTCTACTTTGTCAGCAAGGTCCTTGCCGACTCGAAGACGAGATACCCGCAGGTCTAGAAGCTGCTGTATGGCCTACTCATCACAGTCCGGAAGCTGGTGCACTATTTTCAAGCACATCAAGTCACAGTGGTTACATCGTTTCCACTCGGGGATGTCCTTCATAATTGTGAGGCCACCGGCTGAATCGCTAAATGGGCGCTCGAGTTGATGGCGTTCGACATCGCCTTTCAGCCAAGGACAGCTATCAAATCACAAGCTCTAGTCGACTTCATGGCTGAGTGGACGGAGGTCCAAATGCCTACATCAACAGCAAAGCTAGAGTACTGGACAATGCACATCGACGGTTCTTTATCGGTGGCGCCGGGGCTGGCGTCACACTGACGTCCCCCACCGGCGAAAAACTTAAGTACGTTCTACAAATCCACTTCCTGGCCTCCCACAATGTCACCGAGTACGAGGCACTCATCCACAGGCTCCGCATTGCTATATCACTCGGCATCCATCGACTGGTTGTGCGTGGAGATTCTCAACTCGTGGTAAACCAAGTCATGAAGGACTGGACATGCCTCAACAATACCATGGCGGCATACTGTCAGGAGGTCTGCAAGCTGGAAAACAAGTTCGACGGGCTAGAGATAACACACGTACTGCGACAATATAATGACGCTGCAGATGGATTGGCAAATTTGGGATCCAAGCGAGAAGCGGTCCCCACAGGGATCTTTGTCAAGTAACTCATGGAGCCATCAGTCAAGAAGAAACCAGCGCCAGAGCAGTCGGGAGATGAACCTACCTCGGCTACGGATGAGGTGCTACACATATGTCAAGACTGGCGGACTCCTGTGGCCGGGGTAGGCTCGCCTCCCAACTGCTCCAGCGCCGGTTTCTTCTTGACTGATGGCTCCATAAGTTGCTCGACAAAGATTCCAGTCGGAACCGCTTCTCGCTTGGATCCCATGTTTGCCAGCTCGTCTGCTGCGTCATTGTATTGACGCAGGACATGTGTGATTTCCAGCCCATCGAACTTGTTTTCCAACTTGCGGACCTCCTGACAGTATGCCGCCATGGTATCATCGAGACAAGTCCAGTCTTTCATGACTTGGTTTACCACGAGTTGAGAATCCCTGCGCACAACCAGTCGACGTATGCCGAGTGATATAGCGATGCGGAGCCTGTGGACAAGTGCCTCGTACTCGGCGATGTTGTGGGAAGCCGGGAAGTGGATTTGTAGAACGTACTTCAGTTTTTCGCCAGTGGGGGACGTCAATATGATTCCAGCCCCGGCACCGCCGATCCGTAGAGAACCGTCGATGTACATTGTCTAGTACTCTAGCTTTGCTGTTGGTGTTGGGAGTTGAACTTCTGTCCACTCAGCCACGAAGTCGGTTAGAGCTTGAGATTTAATTGCCGTCCGTGGCTGAAAGGTGATGTCGAACGCCATCAACTCGAGTGCCCATTTAGCGATTCGGTCGATGGCCTCGCGATTACGAAGGACATCCCTGAGTGGAAATGCTATGACCACCGTGACTTGATGTGCTTGAAAATAGTGCACCAGCTTCCGGACTGTGATGAGTAGGCCATATAGCAGCTTCTGGATCTGCGGATATCTCTTTTGGAGTCGGCGAGGACGTCACTAACGAAGTAGGCTGGCCGTTGTATGTTTAGAATATGACCCTGTTCGGATTGCTCGACCACCAATACCGTGCTGACTACCTAAGTGGTTGCCACTAGATATAGCATTAGTGGTTCTTGGGGCATGGGTGACGCCAGCACAGGAGGTGATGTGAGGAATTGTTTGAAGTCTTCAAAGGCTTGCTAGGCTTCCGGAGTCCACTGGAAATTGTCCGCCTTTTTGAGGAGCTTGAAGAAGGGCATACCCCGTTCTCCCAGTCGGGAAATAAACCGGCTGAGTTCCGCCATGCAGCCAGTCAGCTTCTGGACGTCTTTGAGGTTAGTCGGGAGTGCCATGTTCCTGATGGCATTGACTTTCTCTGAGTTGGCCTCGATGCCGCGATGCGAGATGATGAAGCCGAGTAACTTTCCGGATGGCACACCGAAGGCGCATTTTTTCGGGTTCAACTTCATCTTGAATCTTCGAAGGTTTTGGAAGGTTTCTTCCAAGTTAGCGATGAGGTCTTCTTTGGACTTGGTCTTGATCACCACGTCGTCGACGTAGGCTTCCACGTTGCGCCCGATTTGGGTGTGCAGACACCGTTGAATGGCCCGTTGATAGGTTGCTCCAGCATTCTTCAGACTGAATGGCATTGTGATATAGCAGTACGCTCCAAACGGCGTGATGAAAGATGTCTTTAAGCAGTCTTCCTCCCTCAGGCTGATTTGATGGTATCCCGAGTAACAGTCGAGAAAGCTCAGTAGGTCGCACCCGGCCGTGGAATCAACCACCTGATCTATCCTGGGAAGATCAAATGGGTCCTTGGGGCACGCCTTGTTGAGATTGGTATAGTCAACGCACATGCACCATTTATCGTTTTTCTTCCGGACCAGGACTGGGTTTGCCAGCCAATCCGGGTGATAGACCTCCTTGATGAACCCGGCTGCGAGGAGCTTGGTAATCTCCTCCCGAATAGCATCCTTGCGGTCTTGAGCAAAGCGCCGCAGCCGTTGCTTGACTGGCTTGGCGTCTGTCTTCACATTGAGGGCATGCTCGATCACCTCCCTTGGTACGCCCGACATGTCGGACGGTTTCCATGCGAAGATATCTTTATTGGCTTGCAGGAAGGTGACGAGCGTGTCTTCCTATTTGGGGTCGAGTCCGGTCCCGACTAGAGCAGTCTTGGAAGGGTCAGAAGGGTCCAGGGGGATCTTCTTCGTGTCAGAGTCCGCTGAGATTCCTGACTTCGCTGCTTTTTTCGCCGGAACTTGATCCTGCTCGACTTCGGTTGTGGCGGCTTGCCGAATGTTATCACGCCCGACTGCCGCCTCTTGTGATTGAGCCAGTTCGTAGCTCTCCTTGTCGCAGGTGAAGGCTTGCTTGATGTTGCTGCGGAGGGAGAGGACTCCTGCTGGCCCAGGCATCTTGAGCACCATGTACGTATAGTGCGGTATCGCCATGAATTTGGCGAGTGCCGGTCGTCCAAGTATCGCGTGGTACGTGGTCTCGATGTCGGCCACCTCAAAACAGACGTTTTTCGTGCGGAAGTTTACCTGCGTGCTGAAGGTTACCGACAAGGTTATCTGCCCGAGTGGAGTTGATGACAGGCCTGGAATTATCCCGTGGAAGGGCGCAGTGCTCGGCCATAGTTCTGAACGAGGAATCTTCATCTCGTCCAAAGTCTTGGCGAACAGGATATTGAGCGTGCTACCTCCATTGATGAGGGTTTTCTTCAGCCTGATGTTTCTGACGACCGGGTCCAAAACAAGTGGATAGCGTCCCGGGTGGGAAACCCGATCTGGGTGATCTGCACGATTGAAGGTGATGGCCATCTCTGACTAGCGCAGGTACTGGGGGGTGTCCGTCGCAGAGACCGTGTTGATGTCGCGCGCTGAAAGCTTCTGTTTGCGCTTGGACTCGTACGCGAGCGGCCCCCCGAAGATGTGGTTGAGCTCGGCTTGAGGATCCTGGAAATCATCAGCTGGACCTGAGTCTGGCTTGTCTTTGTCCTTGTCGGTGCTAGACGATGAAGCCTGCTCGGAGGCAAACTTCTTGAGCATGTAGCAGTCTTTGGCCGCGTACTTGCCCCTGGGGTGGAAGGGGCATGGTCCGCTCATGACTTTCTGGTAGTCGTTATTCCGCTGGGGCCACGACCGAGTGCACTCCATGTTGGCCACCTTGTTGTCCAACTTCCGTTTACGGCTGCCAGACTTGTTTTGAGACGGCTCATTGTCGGTTTTCGCTTTTGGGTCCTTTTGCCGGGACTCCTTCTTCTCGTCGAGGGCCTCTGCGACCACTTCAGCCAAGTCGGCGTATTTGTTGGCCATGTCGAACAGAGCCCGGACAGATGACGGTGGTTTCCGAGTGAACTTCGCGATGAATGGGGCGTCTTTTACTCCCTTGCGGAAGGCGGCGATGACAGCCTCGTCGCAGATCGTTGTTGTGCTTCTCAGAAAACCTCTTGATGAAGTCTCGCAGAGACTCGTTCTTCTTCTGGTGCAGCTGATAAAGATCGTGCTCTGAAGACGGTCTCTCGTAGGTCCCCTAAAAATTCGCGATGAACCGCTCCCTGAGTTCTCCCCAGGAACCGATCGACCGCTTCAGGAGGCCTGTCAGCCATGTCATCGCCGAGTCGGCTAGCGCAACCAGGAGGTAGTTAGCCATGGCTTTGTTGTCACCCCCAGCAGCTCAAACTGCTAGGGTATATACGATGATCCAGGACTCGGGATTTGTCTTGCCGTCGTACTTTTCGATCCCCGTGGGCTTGAAGCCAGTCGGCCAGTGGACGTCTTGCAGCTCCCGAGTGAAAGCTGGGATCCCTTCGTCTTCGTGGGGGCTCGGGCTTCGACCACGGCGGTTAAACCACTCGTGATGGAGGCCAAAGCGCTCGTTTTTGTCTTCCAGTCGGCGGCGCTCATCCTCTTGCCGCTCGCATGCTGTATGTGGGCACTGATCATGCTGTATGCGCTCTCGGAGGTCTTGATTAGGCCGGCGATCATACTGGTGACGGCGCTGATTGTTGTTATTAGTATTGCCGAGTGTAGTTTTCGTAGACTCTTCGCGTGGCCGACTTGAGCCGGCGGCCCGACGCCGAGCTGATGTGGACGAGCCCACTGCTGGAGATCCCGACCTGTTAGCCGGTATTAGGGTGTCGCCCGACTGCTGTTCTTGTTGTTGGCAGGCAGCAGCCATGATCATCGCCTTGATCTTGGAGATGGTTGGGGTGGACTGGTGGTCAGGCCCGAGCTGGAGTGTGTCTAGCAAAGTTGTGGCGGCCACAACATTCTATTGCGGCGTGACGAAGACGTCATGATCACTGACTTTAGTTTGGAGAATCTGCTGCTGGGCTGCTCGCCCAGCTCTGCGTAGCCCGTTGTTGCGAGCCTCGCGATCAGCTTCCTCCTATAGTTGCAGTCGGCGCGCCTCCTCCTGCTGCTCCTCTTGTAGTCGGTGCACCTCGGAGGGTGGTGTTGAAGCCATGAAGATCTCGCGGGGAGGAGAAAACTCGCTAGACTGGAGTTCGAACTGGCGTTCGAACCGTTATCTGACTTGGAGTCGGACTCCGAGTAGTTTATCGGAGTGAGAACGACCCCAACCTCTCTAGATCCAATCTGAAACGGCGCTTGGCCGTTGTCCAAACTGAATCATAGGAGATCGGGTTTGTTGTGCGGAGTGTAAATCCGCAGTGTCGCCGAGTCCGTGTGAGAGATTGACGATCTCCCCCCTTCTCGGCCCAACCTGGGCTGGCTCAAGGCCTACCGCAAGTCGGACGCCGAAGGAGAGAGTTGTCCCTACGCTTGGCGATGTGAAGGACTGCCGCAGTAAGTCGTGGAAGGAGATCGCGACGTCCTAAGGGCTGACTGGCGCAATGTCGGCTAGTTCCTCGGCCGGCAAGATTGGGTCTGCCTCAGCCAAGGTGTGATTGCCGAGTTGATCGGAGACAAAGTCTAGGCTCCCGAAGGTAATTGCGTCTCCAGGGGAGAACTTGTGGCTGTTGACTCCGTTGGTTGAATCCATCGAATCTGCTGATGAAGAATTCACCGAAGCCCCTACCTGGTGCGCCAACTATCGATGCTTTGCACCGGCAATAAAACTATGGGGCTACTCGGCGAAGGTGAATTCGGTGGATTGCAGAGGAACACAAGGAAGGTTTATACTGGTTCTGTCCCTCGATGTGATTTAATACCCTACGTTCAGTTGAGGTGTTATTCCTCTGAGGTGTTTGATGATCGATGATCTTGTCTCTTGCCCTGAGGGGCACCCTGCCTCCCTTTATATACTAGGGGACAGGGGTACATGATAAGGATCCCAGCCGGATACGGCCAAGGGATTTCCTTCTTAGAGATAGAGTCCTATCCGACTAAGACTATGTTTCCTCGTTATACAAGGCAAAGCCTGCCGGGTGCTATCTTATCTCTAATTACATGGTTCGGCCCATCCTCTATCCGAGTGGCCTATATACTGGTAATGAGGTACCCGGGGCCCATGGCCTCCACACCAAGTGGATTGAGGCCAAACCCATCGCAACCATAACAGCGGCACGAGCAAAGGACTTCATTATGAGTATACTATACCGATTCAGGGTCCCCAACCGCGTCATCACCGACAACGGCACTCAGTTCATGGGCGGCGTCTTCCAAGATTTCTGTGATGAATTCGGCATCAAGATCTGTTATGCCTCTGTGGCACACCCGCGGAGCAACGGGCAGGTTGAACGAGCCAATGGTATGGTCTTACAAGGTATCAAGACCAAGATATTCGACCGACTACAACCATACGCGGGCCGGTGGGTACAAGAACTCCCATCAGTCCTCTGGTCTCTCAGAACCACGGTTAGTCGGGCAACAGGGCAATCCCCTTTCTTTCTGGTCTATGGTGCCGAGGCTGTGCTACCAACCAAGTTAGAGTTTGGCTCTCCACGAGTCTGGGTTTACTCAGAACAAATTTCAAATAATACCCGATTGGTCGAATTAGATTAGTTGGAGGAAGCAAGGGATATCGCAACACTCCAGTCAGCAAGGTATCTGCAAGGCTTGCGTCGCTACCACAATCGTAATATCCATGGCCACACCTTTTTGGTCGGGGATCTCATCTTGAGAAAAATACAAACCATCAAGGACAGGCACAAATTATCCCCAATCTGGGAAGGGCCATTCATTATAGCCGAAGTTACGTGGATAGGTGCCTACCGACTGAAGACCGAAGATGGTGCCCTCATCAGCAACTCATGGAATATAGAACAGCTACGTCCTTTCTATATCTGAGTTTCATATTCTCTTCATGTGTACAGTTCCTTTTTGACTCACTACGCCGCTTGTTTCAACCGAGTAGTGCATCGGGGGCTGCATGTATCTTATATGTTTTGTCAATAATATACGAGCCCACTTTTACTTAAGTTACGAAGCTTCACTACGATTTCATTATGTTTGCCCGAGTATAGCTTTCTACGGTGAACGATTTTATTAAGTTCCTATAGACTAACTCAGTGTAGATCATGTAATCGAGTAAGGCTAATGACAGCTAAGTAACAGAAGCTTGGCGGCACTGCATGTATATTTACACATGTCTTCACAATAGACCACAACACATGGACTGCATAACATACTATTTTTACAGATCCAGATCTCTGGTGATAACCTCTGCAGTCGGCCTTACCTGGGTTATCAGCTCTAGCGCCTCTTCGGGAGTCATCTCCTCGGAAAACCCCTCCCCTATGGCTTCGACGTTTGCCCTTGGGTAGATGGACTTGGTCATAGCAAGGGTTCGGGCTATGCCGATAATAACACACTCATCCGAGTACCTTTTCAGGGCACTCGGCACATTCTCAAGGCATGCTTCCACTTGGGCGATCCTGCTACAGCTGGTTCCCACGGGGCGAGGATCCACTAGGTCAAGGAGCCCTCTCACGGACTCGAGCAGGGCCTCCCGTGACTCCTTGATCGCCTTTATCTCCTCTGCATCAGCCTGAAATTGGGCCTGGGAATTGGCTCTAGCGGCTACCCGGGTTCACCGGCAAGTAAGCTTGTTAAATAAAGCTGCAGACGGAATAATTAATGGATTGGTTAAGATCAGTATCAAAAGGGAGACTTACTGGCGTAGTTAGCCTCCCATCTGGCTATGGTCCTCTCCAGTTCAGCTTTATCCTTCTCGAGCTCGATATTGGCCTCCTTCAACTCGGCCTTATCTTGCTCGAGCTCGGTTCTGGCCTTCGTCAGGTCGGCCTTGTCCTTTTCAAGCTCGGCCCTGGCTTTCTCGGCCTCCACCAGTTGCACTTCCTTTTCTGTTCGGGCCTCCAACTTGGCTTCGAGGGCTGCATCACAGATTAGTCAAGGACTTGACATTGCAGTCAAGGCACAACTGGGCAGTCGGGAACAACGCAGCTGGAGGAATTTAACAAGGATCTAGTCAGAAAGATACATCCTGGAGGCTCACCTCTTATCTTTTTGGCTTGGTCCCAATTTTCAGCCCTGAGCTAAGAAACGTTGCCCCTCAACCAAGACTCCCTCTCCTGGCAGCGCCCTTCTACTTCGGCCTTCAAGGCCCGGAGCTGGGGGGCGACCTGGATCAAGACCTCGCTCATTTTCTCCGAGTGATCAACAAGTTCCTACTCGGGGAAAAATAGAGCAAAACAGAGTCAGTCGTCAGATCACTCATATGAGCAAGATAACCACGACCATAACTCAACGAAAGTCCTACCTGGATCCCCTGGGACGCAGAGAGTGTGGCACGCAGCAATCTTTCGCGCACCCTCTCCGTCGCAGCCTCATCATGCTTATAGCTCCTCGTGGTTCCGTCGGGCTCCGTCCAGTGGAACGTCCGCGGGAACTTGCGAGGGGGAGCTTTGATGCTGGGGAGGTCCGGCTTATCCGAACGAGGAGACAACGATGATGACGATGACGACCATGATGGTGACGGGCTCTTGGCCCCTAACTCAGTGGCCTCCGGGCCTCTAGGGGCTGGCTCAGTAGCTCCAGGCACGGCCTCAACAACGGGCACCGGCTCAGGAGCTGCCACGGTGACTTCAACAACGGGCACTAGCTTAGGGGCTGCCGCGGCGGCTTCGACAATAGGCACTGGCTCAGGGGCCGGAGCAGCAGTTTCGACGACTACACCTTGGTTGACCTGCGTTGACGGCCTTGTAGTCAGGACCGACCCAATTCCTGCAATAGGGGTCGTCGCCGGCTCAGCAGATGTGCTTGCTGGCGATGGCTCAACTGGGGCTGGTTCTACAATAGGAGTGGCCGGAGTGGTGTCCTTGAGATCGAAATCAGCTCGCTTCCTGTGTAACAAGTCAGACGTCAACACGGCAACTTACCGCTTAGAGAACTTAAGCTCCCCCCGGGTGATCCAGGCCCTGGCGGTGCGCTGCGGTCGGCTGTCGATCCAGTCGGCGTGGCAATCGGCGGCAGCGTTGTCGCCTGAGTCGGCCCCGCTTGTAGTGTGGCCGGCTCGGGCACTCGGGTACTTGGCGGAGCTTGCTCTGACCGTGCACTTGGTGGCACTCTTGCCGGGCTTGATGAGGTTGAGCTTGGCCGCGCTGGTCCTGGTCTGGGACTTGATGGCTTGGGCGCTGCGTCGATGGGGTCTCTTATCCTTAAGCCCCCGGCTGCAGCACTCGGCTTCATGACCTTCCCCTTGCCCTGGTCTGCAACGGTTTTCTTCCCCGCTCTCTCGGAGTCGGGCTAGGCAGTGGGAGGGCTTCTTGGCCTCTACCTCGACTTGGTGGCCGACAATGGGCGGGAGTCATCATCAAACTCCTCGCACCACTACGGATGATTCAACAAAATACATCACACAATGTTAGGCAATCATACATACAAGTCCACATGCATTCATTACAGAAGAAAGATGGGGGTTACCTCGGGGCGGGGCCGATTGTGGCTGTAAGACGCAATGCGGCATTTCTTGTCTCCGGTCTCGACCACCCCGCTGGAGAAATAGCCGAACAGGGTTTCAGTCACCTTCTGCTCATTGGCTGACTCGTGGCTGACCCGGTTAGATTCATGTTTTCCCAGATAATCCTAGCCGAACGTGCTCCTCAGCTTCAGTGGCTAGATGTGCCAAGTCAGAAAACGCCTGGCTACCCAAGGTCCGGTCAGGCCAGCTTTCTTGAAGCTATCCAATCTCGCCAACAATTGATGCACTTGGCCCATCTCTTCAAAGGTCGGATCTGATGACCAATTTGGTGAAACCACTAGTGGCAAGCCGGTGAAGGGACGCAAGGAGGGTGTCAGATCTGAACAATAGAACCACTCCTTGTGCCAACCTTTCAAGGAAGATTTCAAAGGAAGATCGATATATGTTTTCTTCCTCTCACTCCTCAACTGAAGACCAGCCCCTCCAATCACTTGGATGTTATTCTTGGAGGGCTGGGGTTTAATGTGGAACAAATGCCTAAAGAAGTTGAAGTGAGGTTTGTGGGAGCCATGGGCCCCGGGTACCTCACTACAAGCACATGGGCCACTCGGATAGAGGATGGGCCAGATCATGTAATTAGAGATAAGATAGCACCCGGCAGGCTGTGCTTTGTACAATAAGGAAACATAGCCTTAGTCGGATAGGATTCTATCTCTAATAAGGAAATCCCTTGGTCGTATCCGACTGGGATCCTTACCATGTACCCCTGTCCCCTAGTATATAAAGGGAGGCAGGGCGCCTCATGAGGAGAGACCAGATCATTGATTACAAATCCACCTCAGAGGAATAACACCTCAACTGGACGTAGGGTATTACCTCACAACGAGGGCCTGAACCAGTATAATTCCCTCGTGTTCCTCTGCAATCCACCGAATTCCAGGTCGCCGAGTACCCCCATAGTATTATTACCGGTGCAAAGCATCGACAGTTGGCGCGCCAGGTAGGGGACCGGCGAGTTCTTCATCAACAGATTCGATGGATCCCATCAACGGAGTCAGGAGCGACAAGTTCTCCAACGGAGACACCATCACCTTCGGGAGCCTTGATTTCGTCGCCGATCAACTCGGCAACCTTTCTTTGGCTGAGGCAGATCCGATCTTGCCAGCCGAGGAACCAGCCGGCGTTGCGCCAGTCGGCCCCAGGGACGTCACCATCTCCTTTGACGATATACTACGACAGTCCCTCACGTCGCCGGACATCGGGACAACTCTCTCCTTCGACGTCCGGCTCGCACTAGGCCTTGAGCCAGCGTGGGTTAGGCCGAGAGGGGGAGAGATCGCCCGTCTCCCGTACGGATTCGGTGACACTGTGCATCTACAACCCGCGCAGCAGACCCAACCTCCAGCGATTCAGTTTGGACACGGTCACGAACCGTTTCAGATTGGATCTAGGGAGGTCGGAGTCGTCCTAACTCCGATAAACTACTCGGAGTCCGACACTAAGTCGGATGGTGGTTCGAGCATCAACTCGGACTCCACCTTGGCAAGCTTCCTCCTCCCCCGCGAGATCTTCATGGCTTCAACGCCACCTTCCGAGGTGCGCCGACTGCAAGAGGAGCAGCATGAGGAGGCGCGCCGAGTACAACAACAAGAGGAGGCCAACCGACAAGCTCGCAATGACGGGCTTCGACAAGCTGGGCGAGCCGCCCAGCAGCAGATCCTCCGAACCAAAGTCGGCGACCACGATGTCTTCGTCACGCCACAACAGAACGTCGTGGCCGCCGCAACTCTGCTGGACACGCTCCAGTTTGGGCCGGACCATCAGGCCACACCAACCATCGCCAAGATCAACCTCAAAGACATCCAGAAGCTGACAGGCTGCATGGCGGCACTCAGTCGGTTTATCTCCCGACTGGGCGAACGGGGCATGCCCTTCTTCAAGCTCCTCAAAAAGGCGGACACCTTTCAGTGGACCCCGGAAGCCCAGCAAGCCTTCGAAGACTTCAAAGAATTCCTCATATCACCCCCCGTGCTAGCGTCACCCCTGCCCCAGGAACCACTAATGCTTTATCTGGCGGCAACAACACAGGTAGTCAGCACGGTGCTGGTAGTGGAGCGATCCGAACAGGGTCATCTTCAAAAAATACAACGGCCAATCTATTTTGTCAGCGAGGTCCTTGCCGACTCCAAAACAAGATACCCGCAGGTCCAGAAGCTGCTATACGGCCTACTCATCACAGTCCGAAAGCTGGTGCACTACTTTCAAGCACATCAAGTCACGGTGGTCACAGCGTTTCCACTCGGGGATGTCCTTCATAATCGCGAGGCCACCGGCCGGATCGCTAAATGGGCACTCGAGCTGATGGCGTTTGACATCACCTTTCAGCCACGGACAGCTATCAAATCTCAAGCTCTAGCCGACTTCGTGGCCGAGTGGACAGAAGTTCAACTCCCAACACCAACAACAAAGCTAGAGTACTGGACAATGTACTTCGACGGTTCCTTACGGATCGGCGGTGCCGGGGCTGGTGTCATACTGACATCCCCCACTGGCGAAAAGTTGAAGTACGTACTACAAATCCACTTCCAGCTTCCCACAACGTCGCCGAGTACGAGGCTCTTGTTCACGGGCTCCGCATCGCCATATATCACTCGGCATACGTCGACTGGTTGTGCGCGGAGACTCCCAACTCGTGGTCAACCAAGTCATGAAAGACTGGACATGTCTCGACGACACAATGGCGGCATACTGTCAGGAGGTCCGCAAGTTGGAAAACAAGTTCGACGGGCTGGAAATCACACACGTCCTGCGTCAATACAACGACGCGGCCGATGAGCTGGCAAAACATGGATCCAAGCGAGAAGCGGTCCCGACTGGCATCTTCGTCGAGCAACTTATGGAGCCATCAGTCAAGAAGAAAACCGGCACAAGAGCAGTCGGGAGGCGAGCCTACCCCGACCACCGACGAAGTGCTGCACATATGTCAAGACTGGAGGGGTCCTGTTCTCAAATTCCTCCTGGACGATGAACTCCCAGAAGATCGCAATCAAGCCGATCAAATCAAGCGTCGAAGCAAAAGCTTCCTGCTAGTCGGAGAAGACCTGTACCGAAGGAGCGCATCCGGTGTCCTCATGCGCTGTGTCACCACTGAGGAAGGCAAGCAGATCCTGCATTCAATCCACTCGGGCATATGTGGCAACCACGCTGCATCCAGGACGTTAGTCGGAAAAGCTTACCGGCAGGGATTCTTCTGGCCCACCGCAGTCACAGACGCCAAAGACATCGTTCGCAAGTGCGAGGGTTGCCAGTTCTTCGCAAGACAGACAAATCTTCCCGCCCAGGAACTCCAGACTATCCCATCTCTTGGCCATTCGCAGTATGGGGGCTCGACATGGTCGGGCCATTCAAGAAAGCGCCAGGAGGGTTCACACATTTATTCGTCGCAGTGGATAAATTCACCAAGTGGATCGAGGCTAAACCTGTCGCAACAATCACAGCGGCACGAGCAAAGGACTTCATCTTGAGTATACTATACCGGTTTGGGGTCCCTAACCGCATCATAACTGACAACGGCACTCAGTTCGCGGCAGGCCTATTCCAAGATTTCTGCGACGACTTCGGCATCAAGATCTGCTATGCGTCTGTGGCACACCCGCGGAGCAACGGGCAGGTTGAGCGAGCCAACGGCATGGTCTTACAAGGCATCAAGGCCAGGATATACGACCGACTACAACCATATGCGGGTCGGTGGGTACAAGAACTACCATCCGTTCTCTGGTCTCTCAGAACCACGGTTAGTCGGGCAACAGGGCAATCCCTTTCTTCCTGGTCTACGGTACTGAGGCCATGCTACCGACCGAGATACAGTTCGGCTCTCGCGAGTCCGGGCTTACTCCGAAGACGATTCCAACAGCACCCGACTGATCGAATTAGATCAGCTGGAAGAAGCAAGAGACGCCGCAACAATCCAGTCGGCAAGGTATCTTCAAGGCCTGCGTCGCTACCACAATCGCAATGTCCGTGGCCGCGCCTTTTTGGTCGGGATCTCGTTCTAAGGAAGATACAAACCACCAAGGACAGGCATAAACTATCCCCATCTGGGAAGGGCCGTTCATTATAGCCGAGGTCACGCGGCCAGGCGCCTACCGACTGAAGACCAAAGAACGCCGTCCTCATCACCAACTCATGGAATATAGAACAGCTACGTCCTTTCTATACCTGAGTCTTACTTTTTCCATGTGTACAGTTTTTCCTGACTCACTACGCCACTTGTTCCAATCGAGTAGTGAGTCGGGGGCTGCATGTATATATGTGTTCTGTCAATAACATACAAGCTTATCTCACCTCGGTTATGAAGCTTGCCACGACTGATGCATTCGCCCGAGTATAGCATCTTCCTCCGAACGATTTTTATCAAGTTCTATCGAACTAGCTCGGTGCATGCTACATGGTCGGGTAAAGCTAATGACAACCGAATAATAAGTTTGGCGGCACGACACATATATTCACACATGATCGTATATGAAAGCATATGTATACACCGACTACAAAATATATTGCCTTTACAGACCCAGGTCTCGGGTAATCGCTTCAGCAGTCGGCTTCGCCTGTGAGATCAGCTCCAGCGCTTCCGGGCGTCGTCTCCTCGGAAAATCCCTCCCCGATGGCCTCAATGTCCGCCCTCGGGTAGATGGACTTGGTCATTGCTAGGGTCTGGCCACGCCGCGGCAACCCGCTCGTCTGAGTACCTTTTCAGGGCACTCGGCGCGTCCTCGAGACGCCCCATTATTTGAGGAATTCTGCTACAGCTGGTCCCCACTGAGCGGGGATCCACAAGGTCAAGGAGCCCCTTCACGGACCCGACGAGGCCTCCCGTGACTCCCTGATCGACCTTATCTCCTCCGTGTAGAACCGTACTGGGCCTGGACGTTGGCTCTCATGCCTGCCCAGATCGGCCGGCAAGTAAGCTTGTCAGGATCGGCTACACACAGGGTGAATAATGTATTGGCTGAGATCACAGTCGGGTTGAGGACTTACTTTCGTAGTCGGCCTCCCACCCGGCCACGGTCTTCTCCAGTTCGGCCTTCTCCTTACCGAGCTCGACGACGGCCTTCTCCAACTCGGACTTCTCCCGGTCAAGCTCGGTGTTGGCCTTTGTCAGGTCGGCCTTGACCCTTTCAAGCTCGGCCTTGGCTTCTTCGGCCTCCTTCAGCTGCGACTCCCTCTCCGCTTCGAGGTCTGCACCACAGATTAGCCAAGAGCTCAATCACGCAGTCATGACACCACCAAGCAGTCGGATCGACGTAGCTGGATGATTACACCAACGGTCCAGTCGGGGAGATATGCTCGAGGATTTTACCTCTGATCTTCTCGGCTAGGGCCCATGTCTCAGCCCTGAGCTGATCAGCGCCGCTCTTCAGCCAGGCCTCCCTCCTCGTGTGACGCGCCTCCATCTCGGCCTTCAATGCCCGGAGCTGTTGTAATTCCGCGAGGTGGGGAGCCATCTCGACCAGGATCTCTGTCATCGCTCGTTGCGGTCGACGAGCTTCTGCTCAGGACAAGGAACAAACCGACGACAGAGTCAAACATCAGACAGAGATTGCTGGAGCTTCACTACAAGAATCATACCGCGACCCCTTGGGACCCGTTGATGGCGGCACGAAGCAGGCTCTCGCGCTCTCTCCTTGCGACGACTTCATCGAGCCTGAAGCTTTTCATAGTGCCGTCGCGAGTGGTCCACGAGAAGGTCCGGGCATCACACGTGGGGGAGCTTCGATCCGAGGCAAATGTGGGATCTCCGGTGGCGGGGCAACGGCGACGATGGTGATGACAATAACCATGATGGCGACGGGGTCCTGGCCTCGGCATCGCCTTCCCCTACAACTATTGGGGACCGGCTCGGGGATCCGTCCCCCGCTTCCCGACGTATTGCCTCGGGGGCTGGCCTCAGTTTCAACAGCCACCTCTCGGTCGAGTGGCGGTAGTGGCCCTGTAGTCGGAGCCACCTCGGTTTCAGCGACCAGGCTGGCCGCCGGCTCAGCAGGTGTGTTCGCTGCTGCTGACTCGGCTGGGGCGGACTCATCAAGCAGAGCAGATGGGTCGACCTTTTTGAGGTCGATATCGGCCCGCTTCCTGCACAACGAAGCAAGACGTCAGGACTGTATTTTAACATACAACGACTACAGAATGCTTGGAGTAGCGCACCTCTTGGAAAACTTCAGCTTCCTGCTAGCGTGCCCGCTCCCCGGCGAAGCGCTAGCATCGGCACTCGCCCCGGTCGGTGTCGTCGACGGCAGAGGCATGTCGGCCTGAGTCGGCCTCGACTCTGGTACGGTTGGTTCGGGTTCCTTCGCCCCAATCGGCCTCTGCCCTGATTGGCCCCTTGGCGGCGCTGTTGCTGAGTACGACGACGTCGAGCCCAAGCCTGCTGCTCTCAGCCTGGGACTCGACCGCGTGGGCGTTGTGGCAGCGGTGTCCTTTATCTTCAAGCTACCGCTCATGGCACGCGCTGTCATGGCCCCCTCGCCCCGATATAAAATTGGCTTCTTCCCCGCTCTCTTGGAGCCGGGTTGGGCATCAGAGGGACTCCTTGGCCTCTTCCTCGGCGCGACCGCGGACAATGGACGAGAATCTTCATCAAATTCCTCGTGCCACTACAAGCAAGTCGACAAGATACCATCACGCAAGGTTGAACAATCATCGTTCCACAGGCGTTCACCACAGAAGAAAGTAGAAGGTTACCTTGGTCCGCGGCCGGATGAAGCTATAGGCAGCAACTCGGCGGTTATCATCTTCGGTGGCAACGACCCCTTCGGAGAAGAAGCCAAACAGGGCATCGGTTACTGCCCCCTTGTCCGCTGTCTCGCTGCTCACCCGGTCGGGATCGTGTTTACCTCTGAAGGCCCAGCCGAAAGCGCTTCTCAGCTTCAGCGGCTGGACGCGCCTCGTCAGGAAACGACGAGCCACCCAGGGCCCTGTCAAGCCGGCCCTCTTGAGGTCATCTATCTTCGTCAGCAATATGTGTGCCTGGCCCAGTTCTTCAAAGGTTGGCTCCGAAGACCAGCTTGGCAACATCGCCGGCGGCATACCAGTAAACGGGCGCAAGGAAGGAGCTAGATCGGCACAGTAAAACCACTCCTTGTGCCAGCCCTTCAGAGAAGATTTCAAGGGCAAATCGATATATGTTTTCTTCCCGTCACTCCTTAGTTGAAGACCAGCCCCCCCAATCACACTGATATTACTCTTGGAAGGCTGGGGCTTGACATGGAACAAGTGTCGGAAGAGGATGAAATGGGGCTCAACGCCCAGAAAGCACTCGCAAAGAGTAACGAATATGGAGATCTGAAGGATCGAGTTGGGATTTAAATGCACCAACTCCAGCCCGTAGAAATCAAGGATGCGGCGGAAGAAATCAGACGACGGAAGACACAAGCCCCGATCAAAGAAAGAGGCGAAAACTACCGTTTCACCAGGCCGGGGGTTGGGGCTCGACTCATCCCTCGCCGACCGCCAACGGATCACTTCTTGGCTGGGCAACTTCAGCTCGCTCTCCAACCGTTTCAGCTTCACCGAGCCGCAATCCGAGATCGGCCAAGAACTCCCTGGCGCACCCGCAGGATTCGTCGCCTTCGGCATGACTGGAGGTGTTGAGATTTGGGGGAAAGCAAATCGGGGGCTTGGAATAAACGAAGAGGATTGAAATCGCCCGAGTCTGGGTGGGGAACGGCTGCTGCTAACCTAGCCGGGCGGGAGGCGAAAAGCTAGGCGCGAAGGTGGAAGATGAAGAGATTGGTTGCTTTGGGGAAGACGATGGAATCTTTTTCTCTCTCCCCATCCTTTTATAGCCTGAACCGACTAGATGGGCCCAGGCCTACACAAGTTGGTATTGGGCCGACAAGATATGAGTTCCTACAGTAGCATGCTCCATGTGGGCCGCCCGCAGGCTGAGTTGAAAATTAATAGCGCTGGTGCTACTCACAGGAATCGATGAGGTAAACAGATATGCTTCATGAGAGCCTTACTGCTAAACAAATGTGTTTGGGTATCTGTTTTATCCACCAGGTCTCGAGGATATATCCTTATAAGGATCACAAGCTGGTCTTCATTAAAATTGGGATGCAGGTATCTTTCTCGGGAACACCTGACCACGTAATGGATTTATTTTCATAAAAGTGGAACTCGGCCTACATGCGTGGCCATCAGTTGCCATGAGCAACATTATTCCAGCCGACATGACGCTGAAGAGTCTAACTTTCGAGTAGTGCGCTACTCGGGAGAGACTATAAATTTCTCATTCCGCTGACATGACGCGGAGGAGTCTAACTTCTAGGTGGGACGCCACTCGGGAAAGACTAAACTCATATTCCGACTGACATGAAGTCGAAGAGTCCTATATACGAGTAGCCTCCTACTCGGCAAGACTATAAATTATATTCCGGTTGACATGATACCGAAGAGTCTCATATACCAGTAGTAATCTACTCAGGAAAGACTTCCAGGTTAAAGATCTTTGACTTTATGTTTAATTGTCTTCACAATTAAGCACAAAGTCGGGGGCTACACCTAATAGGTGCGCCTATTCGGCGCACACTATTCATTTATCTACATGAAGCCCTTCATAGCCTCGCTGCCAGCTGACATGAAGCAGGACTCGGGAAGACTTACTCGGACAAAGAGTACTCGGGAGCATCGCACTCGGGTAACCTTCACCGTGGAGGATGAGCACTCGGCATCAGCTGTGACTCAACTATGAAGGTCTCAGGGGCTACTGTGGGAGCCATGGGCCCCGGGTACCTCACTACAAGCACATGGGCCACTCGGATAGAGGATGGGCCAGATCATGTAATTAGAGATAAGATAGCACCCGGCAGGCTGTGCTTTGTACAATAAGGAAACATAGCCTTAGTCGGATAGGATTCTATCTCTAATAAGGAAATCCCTTGGTCGTATCCGACTGGGATCCTTACCATGTACCCCTGTCCCCTAGTATATAAAGGGAGGCAGGGCGCCTCATGAGGAGAGACCAGATCATTGATTACAAATCCACCTCAGAGGAATAACACCTCAACTGGACGTAGGGTATTACCTCACAACGAGGGCCTGAACCAGTATAATTCCCTCGTGTTCCTCTGCAATCCACCGAATTCCAAGTCGCCGAGTACCCCCATAGTATTATTGCCGGTGCAAAGCATCGACAAGGTTTCACACCCAAATAACACTCGCAGAGAGTCACGAATATGGAGATTTGAAGGATCGAGTTGGGTTTCAAATTCACCAACTCCAACCCGTAGAAATCAAGGACGTGGCGGAAGAATACAGAAGAGGGAAGGAACAAACCCCGGTCAAAAAAAGAGGCAAAAACTATAGTTTCGCTGGATTGGGGATTTGGAATTGACTCACCCTTAGCCGGCCGCCAATGAATCACCTCCTGGCTTTTCAGCTTCAATTGATTCTCTAGCAGCTTCAGCTTTACCGCGTCGCAATCCAAAGTCGGCCAGGCGTTCTCCGACGCGCCCACATAATCTAAAGCCTTCGGCATGATTGAGGGTGGAGAAATTTGGGGGAAACGCGATTGGGAGCTTGGAATGGACAAAGAAGATCAGAATTGCCCGAGTTCTAGCAGGGAACAGCGAACAGCAGCAAACCCTAGCAGAGCGGGAGGTGAAAAATTCAGCGCAGAGGCGGAATATGAAACGATTGGTCGCTTTGGAGAAGATGTGGGAATCTTTTTCTCTCTCCCTGCCTTTTATAGAGCCTGTGCCGACTAACGGGCCTGGGCTATATAGTCGGCACTGGGCCACCAAGATATGAGTTTCTACAGTAGCACGCTCATAATGGGCCACTCGCAGGCTGCGTTAAAATCATAGTGCTGATGCTACCAACAGGAACCGATGAGATAAACAGATATGCTTCATGAAGGCCTAATTGGTAAACACATGTGTTTGGGTATCTGTCTTATCCACCAGTTATCGAGGATATATCCTTATAAGGATCACAAGCTGGTCTTCATTAAAATTGGGAATGTAGGTATCTTTCTCAAGTACACCTAACCACGCAATGGATTTATTTTCATCAAAGTGGTATTCGGCCTACATGCTTGGCCAACAGTTGCCATGAGCAACATTATTCCAGCCGACATGACGCTGAGGAGTCTAACTTCCGAGTGGGACGCCACTCGGGAAAGACTATAAACCCCCTTTCCAGCTGACATGAAACTAAAGAGTCCCATATACGAGTGGCATGCTACTCGGCAAGACTATAAATCACATTCCGGTTGACATGATACCGAAGAGTCTCATATACTAGTAGTATACTACTCAGGAAAGACTTTCATGTTAAAGATCTTTGACTTTATGTTTAATTGTCTTCACAATTAAGCACAAAGTTGGGGGCTACACCTAATAGGTGCACCTATTCGGTGCACACTATTCATATATCTACATGAAGCCCTTCGTAGCCTCGCTGCCAGCTGACATGAAGCAGGACTCGGAAAGAAGAAGCACTCGGACAAAGAGTACTCAGGAGCAATGCACTCGGGCAATCTTCACCGTGGAGGATGAGCACTCGGCATCAGCTGTGACTCAATTATGAAGGTCTCAGGGGCTACTGTGGAGGCCATGGGCCCCGGGTACCTCACCACAAGCATATGGGCCACTCGGATAGAGGATGGGCCACTCGGATATAGAAGCACCCGGCAGACTTTGCCTTGTACAATAGGGAATATACAGTCCTAGACAGGAAAGTTCTATCTCCACGAAGGAAATCCCTTAGCCATATCTGACTGGGACTCCTACCTTGTATCCCTGTCCCCTAGTATATAAGGGGAGGCAGGGCGCCCCTTGAGGGCAGAAGAACAACATAGAAGATCATCGATCAACACAACTCCTCAGAGGAATAACACCACAACTGGACGTAGGGTATTACCTCACATCGAGGGCCTGAACCAATATAAAATCTCTTTACGTTCCTCTGCAATCCACCGAGTTTCGCCTTGCCGAGTAGCCCTATAGTTATATTGCTGGTGTAAAACATCAACACCAGTCATTGCTTTTCTTTCTGTTACTTCGAAAGTTGCTGCTTCAGCTTCAGCCACGCAAATTCTCGATATTCCTTTTTATTTCTCATCAAACGAATGGCATCTTCTTCTAGAAATCCTAGCTATTCTTAGCATGATATTGGGGAATCTCCTTGCTATTACTCAAACAAGCATGAAACGTATGCTTGCATATTCGTCCATAGGGCAAATCGGATATGTAATTATTGGAATAATTGTTGGAGACTCAAATGATGGATATGCAAGCATGATAACTTATATGCTTTTCTATATCTCCATGAATCTAGGAACTTTTGCTTGCATTGTATTATTTGGTCTACGTACCGAAACTGATAACATTCGAGATTATGTAGGATTATACACGAAAGATCCTTTTTTGGCTCTCTTTAGCCCTATGTCTCTTATCCCTAGGAGGCCTTCCTCCATTAGCAGGTTTCTTCGGAAAACTCTATCTATTCTGGTGTGGATGGCAAGCAGGCCTATATTTCTTGGTTTCAATAGGACTCCTTACGAGCGGTCTTTCTATCTACTATTATCTAAAAATAGTCAAGTTATTAATGACTGGACAAAACCAAGAAATAACCCCTTATGTGCTAAATTATAGAAGATCCCCTTTAATATCAAACAATTCCATCGAATTGAGTATGACTGTATGTATGATAGCATCTACTATACCAGGAATATCAATGAACCCCATTCTTGCAATTGCTCAGGATACCCTCTTTTAGCTGCTAGGTCTATTTCTTAGTTCAAGATCCCTCTTACTAACTGGAATAAAAGAATTAGTAGATCTGTTCCGCCTAAAATGGGAATGGGCGCTAGGGTTATGAACTTATCATCATGGAATCGACTCGATCATCAGATTATAAGTTCATTCCATACCGGACTAGACCATGCACATTCTTACTATGTGAAGGGGTCATTTGAGCCTATGGAAATAGGATACTCTGTTTACATAGAAATCCCCACCTCCTTACATTCTATTTAGGATTAGGAATAGGTGTAATCAGACCTGCTTTTGACATATCTATCCTATCCTTATTTGGGTACCATATGCACCTCTTTGGGCTTCTATTGAATCAAGAAATTGGATTGTACATCTTTTTGATTTTGATATATATAAGGTGTCCTACGGATAATGCAAATCGAAGCTATTTGATGTCTGACTTAGGCCTATATGACCGATCGATCGAAATACTCCAAGACTCCACCTTTGTCATATATTCCATATATCACATTAGATAGATATCATATTCATGGAATACGATTCACTTTCAAGATATCACATTAGATAGATATCATATTCATGGAATATGATTCACTTTCAAGATGCCTTGATGGTGAAATGGTAGACACGCGAGACTCAAAATCTTGTGCTAAAGAGCGTGGAGGTTTGAGTCCTCTTCAAGGCATAATATGGAGAATGTGAATTCAATGAGCATTCCCCGTAGAAGTATTCCGGAAATCTATTTGTGGCGCTCTCCTCTATCTTCTGAGGTCCTTAACCACCCCCCTGAGAAAAGGAGACAGTAAAAGCCAAAATACACTAAATATAGCCTGAACGATCCTAAAAATCCTTTGAAGGAGATAATATTAAAACAAACCCAAAGTAGACGGTATCCTACTACAAGGGTGGTCTTAAGAATCCAAAAGAGGTTGCTCAGAAGAGATAGATCTATCCCAACATCTATTGCTCTCATGTAAAGCCTTTTTTTTACGCGACAGGAAAAAGTGACTATGAATTCCCCTTTTTGTTTGCGAATCCCTGTTTGTATCCTTTGAGCGCACACCCATATGTAGCGATCAAGGAAATCGATCAAACGATCCCAATACCGTGAAAGAGAAACTTCCCAGATCCAGGGAAGCTTATCATAAAGGGCTTCGACAAGGGGTTTTATTCGTTCTTTGAGCAAAAAGATAAAGATCGGATAGATTCGAACTGCAATTGCAAAGGTAATCAC
Organism: Oryza meyeriana var. granulata; assembly: GCA_003991445.1. Lineage (NCBI taxonomy): Eukaryota > Viridiplantae > Streptophyta > Magnoliopsida > Poales > Poaceae > Oryza > Oryza meyeriana. The sequence goes on from RYFJ01003273.1 coordinate 62,731, forward strand.
TACTATGCCAGCCCAAATCATGATCTTCACAAACTTGGATTTGGTTCTCTCATGAAAATCGTGAGTTGCATAGATGAGAACCATGAAAAGAAAGATCCCGAATAAGAAAACAGAAACCGAGGAAACCACAGGAGTGAAGACTAGTAGAGTCTCGTCTTTTGTCATTCTTTGCTCCTTTTCACTCAATGATTCATTCGAATTTCCTGACCAAATATTCTATATGTCTATTCATAGGGCCTCGTTGCTAAGTGCTACAAGATCTAGTGCACTGGAACTCATGGTTATGGACCCGAATCCTTTAGTATGGAACATTGTCTTTTCCATGTAAAAACCCTAGTATATGAAAGAATGAAAAGGTGCTTTCATTCTGTTCTTGTGGAATAAGAAGCCCTCGTACCTTAATGAAAGGAAAATAAGAATTTTTCGTTAGGTATTTGACCAAATAGGATCGTCCAGTTCCTATAGAACCTATCACTAAAATACCCAATAGGGCTAAGCAGAATGAAAAGGATTTTCCCTGAGATGGTAAATGAAAACGATTAGCCCCATACGAAGTTTGGGAATAAGTGATGAGCAAGGAATATACGTCCTTCTGCTAAAGAGGATCTATTATTAATTAGATCCTTGTTATCAATGACAACTAGGTATCATAAGTAAATGGATCCCGGTTGTTCAATCCTTTGATAACCAAGGTCATTCTTTGCTAAAGACTATGAGTCAGACTCAATAGAATTGGATCCATTCCAAATAGAGAGAATTAGGATTCTTGATCGCTCTCAATCTCTCTTTCAATTCGAGGATCCAGAGAGGTGTTTTCATAGTCATCTCCGAATATTTTCGATTTCATTTTTCTATGATATGTCTTTCTATATGAAAATTGGTTATTTAGGATGTACGATGATCCCTGTTAAGCATCCATGGCTGAATGGTTAAAGTGCCCAACTCATAATTGGTAAATTTGCGAGTTCAATTCCTACTGGATGCACGCGAACTGGAACGTTCCATAAGTCTATTGGAACTGGCTCTCTATCCATGGAATCTCATCGATCATCCGTACATAACAAATTGGTATGGTATATTCATAACATAACATAAGAACAATAAGAACTCGAATTCTTATCGATACTGGAACTCAGAGCATAGGAGGGAAAGTAGATTAATGGATGAAATCAAATACGCAATATTTATAGAAAAAAGTCTTCGTTTATTGGGAAAGAATCAATATACTTTTAATGTCGAGTCGGGATTCACTAAGACAGAAATAAAGCATTTGGTCGAACTCTTCTTTGGTGTTAAGGTAGTAGCTGTGAATAGCCATCGACTACCCGGAAAGGGTAGAAGAATGGGCCCTATACTGGGACATACAATGCATTACAAACGTATGATTATTACCCTTCAACCGGGTTATTCTATTCCACTTCTAGATAGAGAAAAAACTAAAGGAGAATACTTAATAAAATGCTGAAACATTTATACAAAACACCTTTCCCGAGCACACGCAAGGGAACCATAGATAGGCAAGTGAAATCCAATCCACGAAATAATTTGATCCACGGATGGCACCGTTGTGGTAAAGGTCATAATTCCAGAGGAATCATTACCGCAAGGCATAGAGGGGGAGGTCATAAGCGCCTATACCGTAAAATCAATTTTCAACAGAATCAAAAAGACATATCTGGTAGAATCCTAACCATAGAATACGACCCTAATCAAAATGCGTACATTTGTCTCATACACTATGGGGATGGTGAGAAGGGATATATTTTACATCCTAGAGGGGCTATAATTGGAGATACTATTGTTTCTGGTACAAAAGTTCCTATATCAATGGGAAATGCCCTACCTTTGAGTGCGGTTTGAACTATTGATTTACGTAATTGGAAGTAACCAATTAGGTTTACGACGAAACCTAGAAATCGATCACTGATCTAATTTGACTACCTCTACGGGATAGACCTCAATAGAAAACTGTTGAGTAACGGCAGCAAGTGATTGAGTTCAGTAGTTCCTCATAGAAAATTATTGACTCTAGAGATATGGTAATATGGAGAAGACAAAATTGTTTGAAGCACGCACAGAACCGGAAGCGCCCCTTGTTTCGAAGAGAGGATGACGGGTTATTCACATTTAATTTGATGGTCAGAGGCGAATTGAAAGCTAAGCAGTGGTAATTAAGACCCCTGGGGGAAAATAGGGATATCTCCTACATTACCCATAATATGTAGAAGTATCGACGTAATTTCATAGAGTCATTCGATCTGAATGCTACATGAAGAACATAAGCCAAATGACGGAACGCAGAGACCTAGGATGTAGAAGATCATAACATGAGCGATTCGGCAGATTTAGATTCCTTTCCTGTATATCCACTCATGTGGTACTTCATCATACAATTCATATAAGATCCATCTATCTAGAGATCGTCATATACATCTAGAAAGCCATATGCTTTGGAAGAAGCTTATATAGCTTGGCAAGGCGAATATCTGGCTGAGGAATTAGAGGAACTTTGGTAGCACTCAAGGACGAAATCAATCAAAGAACTTAAGAAATTGCTGATACCGACAGTAGCTCCCACTTCAGAAAAAACCCTATCTCATCTGGCTGGTATACCTGACCTTTTTTAGCGAGTTTTGGGAAAGCGGTAAGTTAAGTAAGTCAAGCCCTTCTAAGCGAAGAATAGCGAAGAGAAATGGTAATGTAATAAGGGAAAGGGAGCTAGCAGCTTCCATATCACCCCCCCCAAAATAACCAAAAAGTTCCAGAGGCATCTTCCATTCATTTCGATTTTGGTCTTTCTGCACCATATTTAGATCTTCCGTTTCTACGATCTGGAATTCCCAGTAAAACCCGTTGCTACCATAACAGTGGTACGAGCAAAGGACTTCATTATGAGTATATTATACCGATTCGGGGTCCCTAACCGCATCATCACGGACAACGCTACTCAGTTCACGGGTGGCATGTTTCAAGATTTCTGTGACGACTTCGGCATCAAGATCTGCTATGTGTCTGTGGCACACCTACGGAGCAATGGGCAGGTTGAACACGCCAATGGTATGGTCTTACAAGGTATCAAGGCCAGGATATTCGACCGACTACAACCATACACGGGCCGGTAGGTACAAGAGCTCCCATCTGTTCTCTGGTCTCTTAGAACCACGGTTAGTTGGGCAACAGGGCAATCCCCTTTCTTTCTGGTCTACGGTGCCGAGGCTATGCTACCAACCGAGTTAGAGTTCAGCTCTCCGCGAGTTCGGGCTTACTCAGAAGACACCTCAAAAATACCCGATTGGTCAAACTAGATCGGTTGGAAGAAGCAAGGGACATCGCAATAATCCAGTCGCCAAGGTAGGCCTGCGTCGCTACCACAATTGCAATATCCGTGGTCGCGCCTTTTCGGTCGAAGATCTCGTCTTGAGAAAGATACAAACCACCAAAGACAAGCATAAACTATCCCCAATATAGGAAGGGCCGTTCATTATAGCCGAGGTCACGCGGCCAAGCGCCTACCGACTGAAGACCGAAGACAGTGCCCTCATCAACAACTCATGGAATATAGAACAGCTACATCCTTTCTATACCTGAGTTTTATACTTTGAGTACAGTTTTTCTCTGACTCACTACGCCGCTTGTCTCAACCGAGTAGTGAGTCGGGGGCTGCATGTATTATATGTGCTTTGTGATGGCAACGGGGTGCCCAATCTTCTGTTAGGTAAGGATAACTCTCGATTTGGTGGAGAATTGACACTCATGATCCGGCTTCTGATCACCAAGACCCGAACCCTGCAATCGCAGCACCACGACTCCTTTTGTTATCAACCGTGCGCTGCCCGATTGATCTTGCCACGAAGGCTAATCCCTGCATGCGAATTGAAGAACACAAGCAAGAACAAGGAAGATTGCAACTCAACTTGCAGATGAATGATTATACTCTCGAAGTTGGGGTCTCACAAACCGATAAACAGCGAAACTGTTCAAAGACAGATTAATCTAAGCAAAACCCACCCCTAAACAACAATGGCTACCGTATATATATGAGTTAGGACGTTCTAGGGTTATCCCTAGGGCACACACCCCTTGGGATTAGCCCACAACACGATTACAAGGCCCAACGCCCAAAACAGACTCAAACTGGAAGAGGCACGTGTCTTGTTTCGATGATTCCAGATAGCTCAGGAGGAATTTTGATGTAGGACCAAAACCATCTGAAGTAGACTCCATAAGCTTTCCAACAAGTACTCATGGGCCCCGAAAGTCCTTCTGGATCAGCAGCTAGGTCCGTTTGAAGTTGATGCTGTCAGGAGGGCTGAATCCGAATCCAAAACGTATAGAACTTCTTCTCTTGCCTTCTATGGACCAAAAGTGACGTGGTGATGTAGGAGTAGACTTGGGTAAGGTTTTGGTTTGGTCCCCAATCAACTTCATTGATCATCCATGCGTTCCTTGCGCTCGGTCTCTTTCCCTTCACCCAAGCAAGTATCTCTGCAAACGAGAACACAAAAAACTCATGGTGCAGTAACGGCTATTCAAATATATAACACATAAATCTTACGTAGAAAGCATGCACCTTTGATTGATGAATACATAAGGTAGCTATGATCATATCCGAGCTAGTGATGTCCTCATCACTTTGTCAATAATATACGAGCCTGTTTTACTTAAGTTATGAAGTTTTGCAACGGCTCATTTATGTTTGCCCGAGTACAGCTTTCTGTGGTGAACGATTTTATTAAGTTCCTATAGACCAACTCAGCGCAGATTATATAGTCAGGTAAAGCTAATGACAACTAAGTAATAATTCAGAGCTTGGAAGCATTGCACATACATTTACACATGTCTTTACAAAAACTCATATACACCGACTGCATGATGGACTGTTCTTACATACCCAGGTCTTGGGTGATCACCTCTGTAGTCGGCCTCGCCTTGGCTATCAGCTCCAGCACCTCCTCAGGTGTCGTCTCCTCGGCAAACCCCTCTCCGATGGTTTCAATATCCGCCCTAGGGTAGATTGACTTGGTCATCACCAGGGTCTAGGCCATGCCGACAACAGTACGCTCATCCGAGTACCTCTTCAGGATACTCGGTGCTTCGTTAAGGCGCGCCTGCACCTGAGACACCGTGTTGGAGCTGGTTCCCACATAATGAGGATCCATCATGTCAAGGAGCCCTTTCACGGACTCGGCAAGGATCTCCCGTGACTCCTTGATGACCTTTATCTCCTCTACGAAAGCCTAAAACTGGATTTGGGCATTGGCTCTAGCAGCTGCCCGGGTTCATTGACAAGTAAACTTGTTAGGCAAAATTTCAGGTAGAGTACTTAATGGATTGGTTAAGATCATTGTCAGAGCGGAGACTTCCTTTCATAGTCGGCCTCCCACTTGGCTTTGGCCTTCTCCAGTTCAGCTTTTTCCTTCTCGAGCTTGGCATTGGCCTTCTTCATGTTAGCCTTCTCTTTCTCAAGCTCGGCCTTGGCCCTTGTCAAGTCAGCCTTGTCTTTTTCATGCCCGGCCTTGGCTCTCTCGGCCTTCTTCAGCTGGACTTCTCCCTCTGTTCAGGTCTTCAGCTCGGCTTCGAGGGCTACACATCAGAATAATCAAGTACTCAACATGGCAGTCAAGACATAACTAGGGAATCGGAAAACAACACAGCTGGAGAAATATACTAAGGGCTCAGTCAGGAAGACGTATTCGGAGGACTTACTTCCAATCTTCTTGGCTTGGTCCCAATTTTCATCCCTGAGCTAAATAACGGCTCCCTTCAGCCAAGATTCCCTCCCCTGGTGGCGTTGCTCCAATTCGGTCTTTAGTGCCTGGAGCTGGTCCAATTCTTGGAACTGGGGGGTAACCCAGGTTAGGACCTCATTCATCCTCTCCGAGCGGTCAACAATTTTCTGCTCGGGGAGAAACAGTGCAAAGCAGAGTCAAGCGAAAGAACACTCCTGCAAGGAGGACTACCAAGACTCCAATACAGCGAAATTCATACCTTAATCCCTTGGGACGTGGCGATTGCAGCGCGAAGCAAGTCTTCACGCTCCTTCTCCACCGCAACCTCGTCATGCTTGTAACTCCTCGCAGTTCCGTCGGGGGCCACCCAGCGGAATGTCCTCGAGAACTTGCAGGGAGGGGCTTCGAGCCTGGAGAGGTCCAGTCTTTCTGAAGATGACAATGACACAACGACGACGAAGATGACAACGATGATGGCGATAGGGACGGTGACAGGGTTCTGGCCCTCAACTCGGCAGCCTCCGGGGCCTCGGGTGCTGGCTTAGGGGCTGGGGCGATAGCTTCGACAACCGCCCCTGGTCAGCCGGTGTCGGTGGCCCTGTAGTCGGGGCAATCTCAATTTCTGCAACTGAGACTGTCGTCGGCTCAGCAGGTGTGCTCGCTGGCGCTGGCTCGGCTGGAGCTGGCTCGACAACGGGGGTAGCTGGAACTATCTCCTTGAGATCAATGTCAGCTCGCTTCCTGCGTAACGAGTCAAATATCAAAACGCTACCATGTCAAACAAGATTTTCAGAAGACCCAAAGCAACCTACCTCTTGGAGAACTTAAGCCTCATTCCGGGGGATCCAGAGGCCGGCGCTGGAGGGCCGCTGGCTGTCGAGCCTGAGGGCATGGTAGTCAGTGGTGGTGTTTCTGTCCTGGTCGGCCCAGCTTGCGGTGCAGCCGGCTAGGGTGCCTGGGTACTCGGCGACGCCATTCTTGGGCTCGATGTTGCTGAGCCTGGCAGTGCTGGGCCTGACCTTGTACTCGGCGGCACTCGTATTGGGCTCGATGATGCTGAGCTCAACTGTGCTGGTCCCGGTCTAGGACTCGGCGGCCTAGGGGCTATACCGGCAGTGTCTTTTATCCTCAGACTCCCGGCCGCGGCACTTGGTCTCATAACTTTTTTCTTGCCCTGATCTACAACAGGTCTCTTCCCCGCTCTCTTGGAGTCGGGCTGGGCAGCAGAAGGACTTCTCGGCCTCTTCTTCGACTTCATGGCCGACAGCGTTCGTGAGTCATCATCAAACTCCTCACATGACTGCAAGCAGTTCAACAATGTATTTTACACATTCTGGAGCCAATCTAGGCATATATCTGCAAGCATTCACCACAGATGAACTACAAGATAGCATCAGCAAGGGTTACCTTTGGGCACAGCCTCTTCCGGCTATAAGCCACCATAGACCAATTTGTGTGTTTAGTTTTGATCACCCCGCTGATAAAGAAATCCAGCAGGATGTTTGTCACCTTGTACTTGTCTATCAGGTCGGAGTATTCCCGGCTGGGATCTCCTTTGCCCTTGTGACACCTCAGCTTTAGCGGCCTGATGCACCGAGTCAAGAAACGTCTAGCCACCCATGGACCAGTCAACCCAGCTCTCTTCAGCTTGACATTCCTGCCAACAAGAATGTTAACCTACCCCATTTCTTCAGAGGTAGGCAAAGACAACCACTTGGCAATAACCACGGGGGCAAACCCATAAAAGGGGGAAGGCTTGGCTCAAGATCGGAGCAGTAAAACCATTCCTTATGCTAGCCTTTGAGAGAAGATTTCAAAGGGATATTGAAATAGATCCTCTTCATCTCGCTTCTGAGTTGGATACGGCCCCTCCAATCACTTGGATTTTGCTCTTGGAGGGTTGGGGCTTGATATGGAACAAATATCTAAAAAGATTTAAATGGGGATCCACACCCAGGAAGCACTCACAAAGAGTCACAAATATGGAGATTTGCAGAATCAAGTTGGGATTCAGATTCACCAACTCGAGTTCGTAAAAAGGAAGAAGCTGGCGGAAGAACTCAGAAGATGGAAGAGAAAGACCCTAGTGGAAAAAAGAGGCGGAAACGGCAGTCTCACCGTCCTGGGGCTCTGGAACTAATTCACCCTTAGTCAGATGCCAGTTGATGACATCGTGGCTCTGCAACCTTAGTTGCTTCTCTAGGAGCTTTAGCTTAGCCGACCCACAATCCGTAGTCGGCCAGACATCATCCGATGCATCCGCGAGATTTGAAGCCCTCGGCATGGTTAGGGATGAGGAGATTTGGGGGAAATGTTGTGGAAGGTTTGGAATAGACGAGGAGGAGCGGAACCGTCCGAGTTCTAATGGGGAAGTGCGAACAATGGTGAACCCTAGAGGAGTGGGAGGTGAAATTTCGATGCATAAGCTAGAAGACGAAACGATTGGTGGATTGGAGAAGATGAAGGAATCTTTTCTCTCTCTCCCCGCCTTTATAGAGCCGTTTCTGATTCGTGGGCTTGGGCTTACACAGTCGGCACTGGGCCATCAAGATATGAGTTTCTACAGTAGTATGCTCAAATGTGGGCCGCTCGCTGACTGTGTTAAAATCGCAGTGCTGGTGCTACCAACAGGAACCGATGAGGTAAATAGATTTGCTTCATGAAGGCCTAATTGCTGAACACATGTATTTGGGTATCTGTCTTATCCACTAGGTATTGAGGATATATCCTTATAAGGATCACAAGCTGGTCTTCATCAAAATTGAGGATGCAGGTATCTCTCAAGTACACCTGACCACACAATGGATTTAATTTCATAAAGTGGTACTCGGCCTACATGCTTGGCCAACAGTTGCCATGAGCAACGTTATTCCAGCCAACATGACGCTAAAGAGTCTAGCTTTAGAGTAGTGCACTACTCAGGAAAGACTATAAGTATTTTTTCCAGCTGACATGACACTGAGGAGTCTAACTTCCGAGTGGGACGCCACTCGGGAAAGACTATAAACACCCTTTCCAGCTAACATGAAGCTGAAGAGTCCCATATACGAGTGGCATGCTACTCGGCAAAGACTATAAATCATATTCCGGTTGACATGATACCGAAGAGTCTCATATACCAGTAGTATACTACTCGAGAAAGACTACAAGGTTAAAGATCTTTGACTTTATGTTTAATTGTTTTCACAATTAAGCACAAAGTCGAGGGTTACACCTAATAGGTGCGCCTATTCGGTGCACACTATTCATACCTCTACATGGAGCCCTTCATAGCCTCGCTGCCAGCTGACATGAAGCAGGACTCGGGAAGAAGAAGCACTCGGACAAAGAGTACTCAGGAGCAATGCACTCGGGCAATCTTCACCGTGGAGGATGAGCACTCGGCATCAGCTGTGACTCAATTATGAAGGTCTCAGGGGCTACTGTGAGGCCATGGGCCCCGGGTACCTCACCACAAGCATATGGGCCACTCGGATAGAGGATGGGCCACTCGGATATAGAAGCACCCGGCAGACTTTGCCTTGTATAATAGGGAATATATTCATATTGCCAGTGTAAAACATCGACAATCATGGACCGAGATCCAAACATATCAATCTTGTTAGGAGGTACTGCCCAAGGAAATGAAAAGGTGACTTCCAGATCAGGGATAATAAATAAAATAGGAACCGAATAAAATCATATATCAAAACGACTTCTGGCATCACTGGAGGGATCAGAACCACATTCGTACGCCGACAATTTTTCTAGATAGGTCGAACTATTGGAAGCAAATGGAAAAGGAACACCAAGTGGAATCAAAGAAACTAGCGGACTAATCACTAAATAGATAAAATAGGTGCAAATTCCGACAAAAATGCACTTTCATAGCCGTTTATCGCTAAATCTATCCATATTCCCTGATGATCTGTGGCACTTTCATAGCTGTTTATCGCGTCGCATACTTCATTGAGAGTCTAGCCCTCTGGCGCCTCAATCCTGTTCTCTTCCCAATGTATGGCAACCGCGTTTTTGATGTCTGCTCTGAGCATGCCCACATCATTTGGGACTTGGATGACAACCTGGGGAATGGAAACATTGAATCCATGAAAGGGTAGAGTAGTAGCAAATACTATATTTCTTCTATCCTTCATATCCATTGAACTCAATCTCATCATAGGGCCTAAAAACCTCTGCTCTCCTTATATTGGAGAGACTTGTTGGCGTCGGTGTTGGCTTTTCCAACAAAATACTGTGAACTATCCTTTTTGAAGTGGATAGTTGATCGAACCAAAACCAAGACACTATACACTAAAAAGACTATTCGACGCTTTAGCTTTGCGACCCAATGACCTTTTTGGAATTTGAAGTATTTGTCCCTAAGAAAGAATCCCATTGCTAGCTTTTCAATACCAACTTGATCCCCTTGCCTATAAAAGTGCCGACTCCTTCTCTTCTCAAAGTATGGAGCACCATTTCATGCTTACTTTTCTCGCTCACTCCTATTGGAAATTTCATTCCTCTCCGTGATCATCTTTCCTCACATGATGAATAGGAAAAGGAAGCAACAAATAAACAAACAACGAAGGAAGAATCTACTCACGAACCCTATGCCTATGAAAGAAGACCCCTTATTCCAGTCCCTTACCAAGAGAGGAAAGCCTTGGGAACATATGCTGACTTGAGTAATTCCAAACCCATAAGCCAAAGAAGGGATATGTCTCTTCAAATGCAACTGACCAAATCATTGAATTCAATCCACAGCAAGAGCAGGTGAGGTATAAGAAGCATTCAACAAGTCCGTGAGAGAGGGATGGGTAGACATATTTGATTCAACTGGGTCCTCAATCATTGTAGTGGGAATACCCGGTATGAGTAGTAAGCAGTTAGAGGGTATTTCCTCTATTGTCGCTTCGTGGGTCTTTCGAGATGCGAAGAAGAGCAAAGAGAAAAGGTTGCCCAACATGAATAAAAAGCATTCCCTATTTCTTTCGCTCTCGACATAGACAGTTAGGATTTATTAAATAAAACTCTTGGCCTGTCAACTCTTACCGGGAAGAATATCAAAGATAGAGCCCGTGCCCCTTCTGTTCTCTTACATTGTTTCATTGCTCTGAATAGAATAGAATTGATTTGACTCCTGAATTGCATTACTTTGTATTTGCTTTTCTAAAACTTATTAATAGATTGACTCGGGTGTGATACAAATACTTCTTTCAAGTTGTAGGATGCGGGTCATCAATATTCCTATCGGTCCAGAGGTTATGCGCCAGCTTGGGAAAGAAAAAGTAAGATTTGTTTGTCATATCATGATCGGAACTCAGATGTAACTCTTCTTCTTGAGTAGGGGGAAAAGGACAACTATCACGTGGTCATGCCTTGAATGCAGTAAAGAATTTAATAAGCTTTGAATAATAACTACGCGTGTCTCCAATAGCGTCTTAAGTGTTGGTTTTCTTTGTGGGCATCGTAATGGATTGGTGGTTCGTTGCCTCTATTTTTAATAGGGTACGGCATACTTGCCTGAATCTTGAATCGCATAGTTGTCTTTTAGCTTGAACTGCCTCCTGTGATCTAAAACTACTGATACCTTTAGCAGACAGAAAAAAGAGAAAATAGCATTTAGCTTGGGAAAGGCATTTTTTTAGGTCTATTTTCGTACTAGTTCTATCCAACTATGAGCGAAAGTAGTCACTTTCTTCAATCGCCGAGTTGCCTAAATCTTCTCTCTCGGTTACTCAGTGGAGTGATTTCTCTCTTAAATTCCCATAAGGATAAGGAAAAGTAGACGGTTCGAAACCCGTGATTAAATCCTACTTAAATCCTACTCAAGGCCCACTATGGGCTGTGAGCAATTAACAAGTAGAGACAAGGATGAGGAGAAATGACGCATATACGGCCGGCCTGGGTCACTCATGATGTTGGTAGTTCAAGTGAATTGTCGTAGTGTAAGGAAGATTGATTGGTTTTTAGATTGCTACTTGGCTGGCATAAGAAAGAAGGCGCCCCGACAGGAATTCTGTAAGCTTGACTTGCGCGCAGGCTACCACCAGATACGAATGGAAGCTTGCTACTAGTTGCAGGTCTAGGTGCTGTCTAGTGAAACGTTTCCTTATTGCTTAGTCAACCGGGAAAGTGGGTGGAAAAACCCTTTGGGCAAGATAAGAGTTGATTCGAAATTTATCATCCCGGGATTTTTGTAAAAGAAAATAAAGTGAATTCAATTATCAGGGGTGTCCCTTCCTTCAACTGTTCTGATTTCTCTACAAGTTTTGATCAAGAAGAAGTCTTCATAGGTCTTCCACTACTGTATTCTTAAAGAGGTACTTTGGCTGGAAAGAAAGCGGTTCTGGTCCGGTCGACTCCCGTGCATGCTCCTCTAGGTCAGCACGAAAAGCAATTGTTGCCTTGTCTGGATAAGTGGGAATGTGCAGATTTCCTTTGTACAGCTCTGTTAAAGAGCTTTGAAACCTCGGGGGGATACGATTATTCATCCGACAACCCAGCCCTATTAGGAAGTGATAGAAGTGGAAAGATAGCAGGTTTCAGATCGGCATCCCATCTCTGAACTTTTGCTTCCCCCTTACTTGGAATGATAAGTAGGTCCATTCATAAATCCAGGGGCATCAAATTCTTTATCCATTGGCAAAAACGCTAGTTTTGAACAAAAACAACCGAAAGGCACTTAAAGTTGTTTGTGTTTGTTCTACTGAATTCAATAAAGCATGAGTTCGTTCAAAGTCAGCAAAGGGAATCAGAGAAAGGGCAGTTTAGCCAACAATCATGACCATGGGAACATTTGTTTGCTTTCTAGGTACCCCCGGATCTACTAGTCATCGCCTTTGAGCTGGGAAAAGCATTTACCTGGAGTCGGCTATTCCTGATTCAGCAAAGGGAAGAAGCCTTTATCCCAAGACTAACTTTGGATTGGATTCTTTTATCCGGAGTGAGTCTAATCATGATTTTCTCTCAATTATGATATTACCTCTCTCTGTCACAATAGAAATCGAGAATGGAGGTGACTTCGCTACACTCTACTTATGGGTGAAATAGAAATAGAAAGAGAAGGGTCACAACCTACTATAACTGAAGCCTGGTGCGTCGCTGGACTCATGTAGGACGAGAAATCTAAGGTAGATAAGGCTTATGCAATAGTCTTGCTTACTCTGCTGAACCAGACATTGTATATGAGGAGTGTCAATCATCTGTAGCAAGTACTTTGCTCTTTGTACCTGTGGTTATTTGAAGCAGTAATTGAATTAACCTGGCACTGGTTTGTTGGGGCGGCCTTTTGTTGCTTTCACATAGCGGCCGGAACTTCATGTTGTGCTTATTTCAAGCACAGGTACTAAAATCTAGGACAGAATGGAAGACTAAAAAGGGTTAAGAGCTACATTGACGTAGGAGAATGGGTTGATAGTGAGGTGGTGTCTGCTTCATCCTAGAAGCTTTTAATAGCATACTTACCGTGGTAAAGGAGAAGTTTTGCATACTCTGGGCTTAACCTAGTATAAGTTCTTTGATGGAGTGGGGTCTTTAGCTAACAAATAGGATTCTTGTGAAAATTTCTGTGGGCTCTAAGCTCCTCCCTGACTAAAGAAATCTCAAGTCAGAAGCTTCCATTCTAAAAACTCATCAAGATTTTCTGACTTCTTTACACGGGATGTGGAGCTTTTGCCTCAATCCTTTCTTTTCCTTACCTATTCTTTATTAGCATGAATCTCCATCTATTCTTTTGGGGAAATTGAAAAATCATTAAAAGTCAATGGACCCAGGAGGAGTGAATTATAGCTTTCACTCAATGCACTTGAGAATAACATCTCCAAAAAGTAACTATACTTGTAACCCTTGGTGTCTTATATAGAGTTAGCATATTGTTTGTAGGCATACATAAGTGATTAATGATGATCCTACTTTGATACCACTCCAAATTTTACGGGTGCTTTGGATATAGATGGTAATTGAACTGGACATGTCCTGGGGGAGGTTGTAATGGATCTATTGCCACAGTATGATACCAATGAACATACTTCAGGCACTGCTGTTCCCTTTTACTCACAATGGAAGGAAAAGAGATGTAGAAAGAAGAGTCTAAAAAAATAATGGAATATATAACAATTATAGCCGTGTATGTAGTAGAAAGAGGATTAATACAACTATGTTGTCAACTATTTATGCTCATTGCTAGAGTGAAATAAGTTTCTTCATGCGCTTACGAATAAGCAAAAAGAATAGATTCTTACTCAAGTAGTTCGGTTGTAGTGTAGTTTTATTTCTTGACTCTAGTAGTGTAGTTAGCATGCCTTCCGTTCCTTGCTTGCTTATGCACTTTTTAATTAAAGGTGACCTTTCAATTAATTATTGACTGGATAAAGTAGTATTAGTTAATATACGTTGATTCAGACAAATCACAAATAAGAGACTGTTTTTTCTATACTATATGCTAGGACAGACCTGTAGGTGAGCACAAGCACAGCTGGCTTTCCACCTCTTTATACTTCTGTTTAGCAGTGTACCTGGTCTTACTTCTTTTTCAGTTTACGCTTGTGTCCCAAGCTTGCAAGTTCGAAGAAGAGTATTGTATTGACCTGAATCAAGTCTTGCCTATTATTGCTGGGCAATAGCAGTTTGATAGGAAGAAGTCTGTATTTCTACCGAAAAGTAGTTACGAAAGGAGGAGTTTTGTTGCATAAGTTGTTGACGTTGCTTCCGGAAAAGTAGTTAGTTTCTAGAATAGAGCGAGAAAGAAGAGAAAAAGAGGTACGCACTGTGAAAGAAGCCCACATTCCCACTCTTCTTTCCCCCACCAAACCAACAACTAGTAGGTTGGGGGGCCTCGGTATCTCTATTTGCAAAGAGAGATATCTACACCAAGAAATATGACTTTTTATGCGGAAAACGAATGAGATCAAAAAGATAGGCGGACGACTTGACCAAAAGGTCAGATGTTTCCATGAGCATTAAGCTGCGGATCTCCCCTTTTTTGGGGGAAAGCTGGTGGCCCTTTTGGCGTGTTAATTCTTTCAATGGGGCGGCCTTCTTCGTTCGGTAGATCCGGTCGAGGTGGTTTTCGTTTACCAGCACATAGGTGGTCTAAGTACCTATGACCGAGTCTGTCTAGCCCTGTGAACATATTTTCTTAATGTATTTGATAAGGACATCCCTTCCATGGATACAACTCATCCACAACACGGGCCACTTACTCGAGCTCGTGCTCATCAACTTAATTACCAGGTGAATTCATTCTTAGGTTCATATATTATTGAGAATAGTCTGCTACCTAATGCAAATGATTTAATTGTGATTAGGAATCTAGGAAAGGGTGAAGGAAAGGGACCAAGTCAAGCAAGAATTCGAGTTGGACTCATTCTAGAATCAGATTCGAATTGCTGCGATGGTACCAAGTTCAAATGGGCATAACTTCCTCATACAGACTCCATTTGGGATGTTCTTGTACTTCATGGAAAGCTTATGAAGTCTACTTTCCAACGGATCCAACCTCATCTTCAAATTCCATCGAAGCCAGCCACAATCATCAAAATAATCCACATTGGTTCTTGAGTCCGAGTCAAAAGGGTGATGCGCCACCCCCACTTGGGCCCATGGGCCTTGTAACCCTAGGGCGTACACGTGGGACGCCCCCTGGTCATCTCCCTATTTAGGAGCCACCGCCTCTCTTGTTAGAATTTGGATTTTATTGAGTTTAGGTTTAGCCATTGTGCAAACTTTTGTTCTTCAGTTGTGTCGAACGACCACCTGTAAAGACAGCTTCGGAATCCCAACCTTGTTTTCACCATACAACCTATGCTTCATTAATATTCGCAATATCAGATTGCTTATGTCCTATTCTTGCTAGTTCTTCGATTGCTTGCAGGGATTGAACTTCGTGTTCAGGTTGATTGCGCCTCCAGCGAGGTCAATAACATCTCGGAGCTAGTTCAGCGATTGCTAAGCCACAAGCGACGTTGTGTGTTAGTAGTCGGATTGCTAGGGTCATCTCCACCAACAAATCAATAGTTATCAATCTGATCGAAAGATTGGGCACCTCATCCCCATCAAGTGGTATCAGAGCCCAAGGTTGCTTGGTGAGAATTTCAATTTACCATAGCTTAGATTGTTTTCTTTACCTAGAGTACACAAAAACAAAAAAAATTAGAAGCAGATCAATCTGTCCGAACCAGTCTTAGTCTCGCAATTTTTCTTTTTAGTACATTGCATTGTTGAACTTTCGGTTGCATCGTCGTGTCCTTTGCTGGTCTTAGTGTCTAGTTCCTCTAGAATTTCAAGTTCTGTTCACATTGTGCTCTCACTGTAGTAGTTGGTTTTGAACTGCCACGTCAAGTAAAGAAAAGGTAGAGGACTCAGTTTCTAGGGAGGCTTTGCCCTAGTGGTCTGGAAGTACGACACAATTTCAGCCAAGGAGGTAGTCAACTAGGAAAGTGTCGTGTGTGTGTAAAAAAGAGAAAAAAAGAGAAAAAAGTGTAACTTTTGCATACGACCTCTGATTGAGGTGATTCTTGATCTGTTGGAAAGGAAACGAGAAGATAGAGCGAAAACCCTAAACCCTAAATCGTAATTAGCAGTAGATCAATATGTCCGAACTAGTCTTAGCCTCGCATTTTTTCCTTTTTACTACATTGCATTGTTGAACTTTCGGTTGCATCGTCTTGTCCTTTGCTGGTCTTAGTGTCTAGTTCCTCCTGATGCTGAACTTTCGGTTGCATCGTCTTGTCCTTTCCTGGTCTTAGTGTCTAGTTCCTCCTGAGTTTTGAGTTCTGTTCACGTTTGCGTCTCACCGTAGCGGTTGGTTTCGAACTACCACGTCGAGGACCGAAAAGGTAGAGGACTCGGTTTCTAGGGAGGCTTTGCCCTAGGGGTCTCGGAGTAGGACACAATTTCGGCCAAGGAGGTAGTCAACCAGGAAAGCGTCGTGTGTCTGAAAAAAAAGAGAAAAAAAGAAAAAAGTATAACTTTTGCATACGATCTTCGATAGAGGCGATTCTTCATCCGTTTGAAAGGAAACGAGAAGATAGAGCGAAAACCCTAAACCCAAAACCCTAATTAGCAGTAGATCAATCTGTCCAAACCAGTCTTACCCTCACAATTTTTCTTTTCGGTACATTGCATTGTTGAACTTTCAGTTGCATCGTCCTGTCCTTTGCTGGTCTTAGTGTCTAGTTCCTCTAGAGTTTCGAGCTCTATTCATGTTTTGGTCTCACCGTAGTGGTTGGTTTCGAACTACCACGTTAAGGAAAGAAAAGGTAGAGGACTCGGTTTCTAGGGAGGCTTTGCCCTAGTGGTCTCGGAGTAGGACACGATTTCGGCCAAGGAGGTAGTCAACAAGGAAAGCGTCGTGTGTGTGAATAAAAAAAGAAAAAAAGAGAAAAAAGAGAAAAAAGAAAAAAAAGAGAAAAAAAGTGTAACTTTTGCATACGACCTCCGATTGAGGCGATTATTGATCCGTTGGAAAGGAAACGAGAAGATAGACCGAAAACCTTAAACCCTAAACCCTAATTAGCAATAGATCCTGTCCGAAACAGTCTTAGCCTCAAATTTTTTCTTTACTGTACATTGCATTGTTGAACTTTCAGTTGCATCGTCTTGTCCTTTCCTGGTCTTAATGTCCAGTTCCTCAAGAGCTTCAAGTTCTGTTCACGTTTGGGTCTCACCAAAGCGGTTCGTTTCGAACTGCCACATTGAGGAAAGAAAAGGTAGAGGACTCGGTTTCTAGGGAGGCTTTGCCCTAGTGGTCTCGGAGTAGGACACAATTTTGGCCAAGGAGGTAGTCAACCAAGAAAGTGTCGTGTGTGTGAGAAAAAAAGAGAAAAAAAGAAAAAAAGTGTAACTTTTGCATGCGACCTCTGATTGAGGCGATTCTTGATCCGTTGGAAAGGAAACGAGAAGATAGAGTGAAAACCCTAAACCCTAAACCCTAAACCATAATTAGCAGTAGATCAATCTGTCCGAACCAGTCTTAGCCTCGCATTTTTCTTTTCAGTACATTGCATTGTTGAATTTTCGGTTGCATCGTCATGTCCTTTGTTGGTCTTAGTGTCCAGTTCCTCCAGAGTTTCGAGTTCTGCTCACGTTTGGGTCTCACTGTAGCGGTTGGTTTCGAACTGCCACGTTGAGGAATGAAAAGGTAGAGGACTCGATTTCTAGGGAGGCTTTGCCCTCGTGGTCTCAGAGAAGGAGGCAATTTCGGCCAAGGAGGTAGTCAACCAGGAAAGCGTTGTGTGTGTAAAAAAAAGAAAAAAAGAGAAAAAAGTGTAAGTTTTGCATACAACCTCCTATTGAGGTGATACTTGATCTATTGGAAAGGAAACGAGAACATAGAGCAAAAGCCCTAAACCCTAAACCATAAACCCTAATTAGCAGTAGATCAATCTATCTGAACCAGCCTTAGCCTCGTAATTTTTCTTTTTAGTACATTGCATTGTTGAACTTTTGGTTGCATCGTCGTGTCCTTTGTTTGTCTTAGTGTCTAGTTCCTGTAGAGTTTCGAGTTCTGTTCATGTTTTGGTCTCACCGTAGTGGTTGGTTTCAAACTGCCACGTCGTGGAAAGAAAAGATAGAAGACTCGGTTCCTAGGGAGGCTTTGCCCTTGTGGTCTCGGAGTAGGACACGATTTCGGCCAAGGAGGTAGTCAACCGGGAAAGTGTCGTGTGTGTCAAGAGAAAAGAAAAGAAAGAAAAAAAGTATAACTTTTGCATATGACCTTCGATTGAGGCGGTTCTTGATCCGTTGGAAAGGAAAGAAGAAGATAGAGCGAAAACCCTAAACCCTAAACCCTAAAACCTAATTAGCAGTAGATTAATCCGTCCGAACCAGTCTTAGCCTCGCAATTTTTCTTTTCAGTACATTGCATTGTTTAACTTTCGGTTACATCGTTGTGTCCTTTGCTAGTCTTAGTGTCTAGTTCCTCTAGAGTTTCGAGTTCTGTTCACGTTTTGGTCTCACCGTGTGGAGGCCATGGGCCCCGGGTACCTCATGACAAGCATATGGGCCACTCGGATAGAAGATGGGACTAGCCTTGTAATTAGAGATATGATGGTGCACGGTAGTCTTAGCCTTGTACGACAAGGAATATATAGTCCTAGTCGGGCAAGTTATATCTCTAAGTGGAGATCCCTTGGCCGTAGTCCGGTTGGGACTCCTACTTTGTAACCCGGTCCCCCAGTATATAAGGAGAGGCAGGGCGCCCCTTGAGGGCAAGTTCATCAGAACCACCACACATCCTCAAAGGAATACACCACAACTAGACGTAGGTATTACCTCACATTGAGGGCCTGAACCAGTAGTGTTCCTTTGTAGTCCACCTTGTTTCGATCCGACGAGTAGCCCTATATTCATATTGCTGGTGTAAAACATCGACAGTTGGCGTGCCAGGTAGGGGCTTCGGCAAGATCAACCTCAACAAGCTCGATGGATTCGACAACTGAAGTCGACGGCAGCAAATTCTCCCCTGGAGACACGATCACGTTCGGCAGCCTCGACTTCATCGCTGACCAGTTTGGCAATCTCAGCCTGGCCGTCTCGGACATGATCCGATCTACCGAGAAACCAGTCAACTCCGCGCCAGTCGGCCCACACGACACCGCAACAACCATTGTCAACTTGCTGCGGCAATCTTCCACTTGTCTGGGTCTCGGGACAACTCTCTCCTTCGGCGTTCGAGTCGGACTCGGCCTTGAGCCGGCCAGGATCGGGCAAGGAAGAGGGGAGATCGTCAATCTCCCGAATAGACTGGGCGATGCCGCGGACATCTACAATTTGCATCCAACGTGGTAGACCCAATCCCCTACCGTTCAATTTGGACGCGGCCTAGAGCCACTAGAGATTGGATCTAGTCACCCCGATGAACTATTAAGACTCCAACTCCAAGTCGGACAGAATTTCGAACACCAGTTCGGACAACAGTTTGGCAAGCTTCCTTTTGCCCCGAGAAATATTCATGGCTTCAACCCCTCCACAGGAGGTGCGCCGAGTACAAGAGCAGCAAGAAGAGGAGGCCCGCTGGCTACGACTGCAAGAGGAGGCTGAGCGTGAAGCCCGCAACGACGAGCTACGTAGGGTTGGGCGAACCGCTCAGCAACAGATCCTCCAAACTTGACTCGGCGACCACGACGTCTTCATCATGCCTCAATAGAATGTCGTGGCCGCCGCAACCTTACTGGACACGCTCCAGTTCAGGCCTGATCATCAGGCCACCCTGACTATAGCGAAGATCAAAGCCATGATCACAGCTACTGCTTGTCAGCAGCACCAGCAGTCAGGCGACACACTCATACCGACCAACCAGTCGGGTTCTCCAGTGGCAGTTTCATCTGCATCAGCACAATGCCGAGTGGCCGGCTCAAGTTAGCCACACGTGGAGTCATGGCAGATGTCTCTCGGCAACCCCAACAACAATCGACAGCATCCCCAATACAACCGCCACGACAACCAACTTCTCGAAAACCATCTGCGACGCAACCTTCACCAAGACATCAACGCTCAGCATCGCCAACGCGAAGAGGACGAGCGTCACCGATTGGAGGATGAAAATGAGCACTTCGGCCTTCACCACGAGCGGTTCCACCGCCATAATCGGAGCCAGAGCCCTCATGCAAATGAAGGCATACCTGCATTCACCCAGGAGCTACAAGAGGTCGATTGGCCATCGGGCTTTAAGCCTACGGGAATCAAAAAATACGATGGCAAGACCAATCCCGAGTCTTGGCTCACCGTATACACTCTGGCAATCCGAGCTGCCGGAGGTGACCACAAAGCCATGGCTAACTACCTCCCGGTCGCCCTAGCCAACTCGGCGAGGACATGGCTAACAGGGCTCCCAAAATGATCAATCAGCTCCTGGGAGGAACTCTGGGAACACTTCATAGCAAATTTCCAGGGGACTTACGAAAGACCGTCTTTCGAGCACAATCTCTACCAGTTGCACCAGAGGAAGAACGAGACTCTTCGCGAGTTCATCAAAAGGTTTTCCAAGAAGCACAACTCGATCCCAATGATCAAGGACGAGGTTGTCATCGCTGCCTTCCGCAAGGGAGTCAAAGATGCCCCATTCATCACCAAGTTCACTTGGAAACCTCTAGCCTCTGTCAGGGCTCTCTTCGATATGGTGAATAAGTATGCTGACTCGGCCGGGGTGGTCGCTAAGGCCCTTGACTAGCAAAAAGAGTCCCAGCAAAAGGACCAAAAGGCCAAAGCCAACAGCGAGCAAGCACAGAACAAATCCAGCAACCGCAAGCGGAAGTCGAAAAACATGGTGGCCAACATGGAGCATACTCGGTCGCGACCCGCAAGAAACAACAAGGACCAGAAGGTGATGAACGGGCCTTGCCCCTTTCACCCCAAGGGTAAACACACGGCCAAGGACTGCTTCATGCTCACGAAGTTCGCCTCTGAGCAGACTTCAGCATCTAGTGCCGACAAGGACAAAGACAAGCCAGATTCAGGCCCAGCTGGCGACTTTCAAGATCCCCAGGCTGAGCTCAACCATATCTTCGGAGGGCTGTCTGCATACGAGTCCAAAAAGAAGCAAAAGCTAATAGCACACGACGTCAATTCGGTCTCTATAGCAGACACTCCCCAATATTTGTGATGGTCAGAAACATCCATCACATTTGACCACGCAGACCATCCAGATCGGGTCTCACACCCGAGACGCTATCCACTCTTCCTGGACCCGATCGTCAAGAATATCAAGCTGAAGAAGGTTCTCAAAGATGGAGGTAGCGCACTCAACATCCTCTTCACCAAGACCATGGATGAGATGAAGATCCCTCGTTCAGAGCTGCGGCTGAGTACTGTGCCCTTCCGCGGGATAATTCCCGGCCTGTCTTCCACACCCTTCGGGCAGATAACTTTGCCGGTCACCTTCGGCACGTGGGATAACTTCTGCACAGAAAACATCTGCTTCGAGGTCGTTGACTTCGAGACCGCGTACCACGCGATACTCGGATGGCCGGCGCTCGCCAAATTCATGGCAATACTACACTATACCTACATGGTGCTCAAGATGCCTAGGCCAGCCGGAGTTCTCTCCCTTTGTAGCGATGTCAAGCAAGCCTTCACCTGCGACAAAGAGAGCTGCGAGTTGGCTCAGTCTCAAGAAGCGGCAGTCAGACGCAATAGCATTCGGCAAGCCACTACAACCGAAGTCGAGGATGATCAAGTTCCGGCGAAAAAAGCAGCGAAGTCAGGAATCTCAGTGGACTCTGACATGAAGAAGATCCCCCTGAACCCTTCCGACCCCTCCAAGACTGCTCTAGTCGGGACCGGACTCGACCCCAAATAGGAAGACACGCTCGTCACCTTCCTCTAGGCAAACAGGGACATTTTTGTGTGGAAACCTTCCAACATGCTTGGGGTGCTAAGGGAGGTGATTGAGCATGCCCTGAATGTCAAGACAGACGCCAAGCCAGTCAAGCAACGGCTACGGCGCTTTGTAAAGGACCACAAGGATACTATCCGGGAGGAGATAACTAAGCTTCTCGCAACCGGGTTTATCAAAGAGGTCTACCACTCGGATTAGCTGGCAAACCCAGTCCTGGTCCAGAAGAAGAACAGTAAATGGCGCATGTGCGTTGACTACACCGACTTGAACAAAACGTGCCTTAAAGATCCATTTGGTCTACCGAGAATAGATCAGGTGGTGGATTCAACTGTGGGGTGCAAACTTCTCAGCTTTCTCGACTGCTACTCAAGATACCATCAAATCAGCTTGAAGGAGGAGGACTGCCTGAAAACTTCTTTCATCACACCATTCGAAGCATACTACTACATCACCATGCCATTCGGTTTGAAAAACGCTGGAGCAACATACCAACGGGCGATTCAGCGGTGTTTACACACTCAGATCGGGCGCAACATGGAGGCATATGTTGATGACGTGGTAATCAAGATAGAGTCCAAAGAAGACCTCATCATTGACTTGGAGGAAACCTTCCAAAATCTTTGAAGATTCAAGATGAAGTTGAACCCGAAAAAGTGTGCCTTCGGTGTGCCATCCGGCAATCTACTCGGCTTCATCGTATCACATCGCGGCATCGCGGCCAATCCAGAGAAAATCAGCACAATCATGAACATGGCACTCCCGACTAGCCAGAAGGACGTCCAAAAGCTGACAGGCTGCATGGCGATACTCAGCCGATTTATCTCCCAACTAGGTGAACAAGGCATGCCTTTTTTCAAACTACTGAAGAAAGCAGATAATTTTCAATGGACTCCCAAAGCCCAACAAGCCTTTGAAGACTTCAAGAAGTTCCTCATGTCACCACCAGTGTTGGCATCACCCATGCCCCAAGAGGCATTAATGTTATATCTGGCAGCAACCACTCAGGTAGTTAGCACGGTGCTGGTGGTTGAGTGATCTGAACCGGGTCATATACAAAAAATTCAACGGGCAATCTACTTCCTTAGCGAGGTCCTAGCCGACTCAAAGATGAGATATCCGCAGGTCCAGAAGCTACTGTATGGCCTACTCATCACTGTCCAAAAGCTGGTGCACTATTTCCAGTCGCATCAAGTCACGGTGGTCACATCGTATCCACTCGGGGACGTCCTCCATAACTGCGAGGCCACCAGTCGAATTGCTAAATGGGCGCTCGAGTTGATGCCGTTCGACATCACCTTTCAACCATGGACAGCAATCAAATCTGAAGCTCTAGCCGACTTCATGGCCGAGTGGACAGAAGTTCAGACGCCTACAACAACAGCGAAGCTAGAGTACTGGACAATGTACTTTGACGATTCTCTAAGGATCGGCGGCGGCGGGGCTGGTGTCGTACTAATGTCACCCGCCGACGAAAAACTCAAGTACGTTCTCCAAATTCACTTTTCGGCTTCCCACAACATCGCTGAGTATGAGGCCCTCATCCATGGGCTCCGCATCGCTGTGTCACTCGGCATCCACCGGCTGGTTGTACGAGGAGACTCTCAACTCGTTGTAAATCAAGTTATGAAAGACTAGACATGTCTTGATGATACCATAGCGGCATACTGTCAGGAGGTCCGAAAGCTGGAAAACTAGTTTGACGGGCTAGAGATAACTCACGTCTTACGACAATACAATGATGCTGTGGATGAACTGGCTAACATGGGATCCAAGAGAGAAGTCGTCTCGACTGGGATTTTCATCGAACTACTCACGGAGCCATCCGTCAAGAAAAAACCAGTGCCAGCACAGTCGAGGGCCGAACCTACCTTGACAACAGATGAAGTACTGATCATATCTCAAGATTGGCGGACTCCAGTTCTCAAATTCCTCTTAGACGATGAACTCCCAAACAATCGCATTGAAGCTGAACAAATCAAACGTCAAAGCAAATGTTCCCTAGTAGTCAAAGAAAACCTATACCGAAGAAGTGCATCTGGAGTCCTCATGCGCTGTGTCACACCCAACGAGGGCAAGTAGATCCTATGATCGATCCACTCGGGCATATGTGGCAACCATGCCACATCTAGGACGTTAGTCAGAAAGGCTTACAGGCAGAGATTTTTCTGGCCAACAACAGTAACAGATGCTAAAGACATAGTTCGCACTTGCGAGGGTTGTCAGTTCTATGCATGACAAACAAATCTCCCAGCCCAAGAACTCCAAATAATCCCAATCTCTTGGCCCTTTGCAGTATGGGGGCTTGACATGGTCGGGCCTTTCAAGAAAGCAACAGGAGGGTTCACACACTTGTTCGTCGCAGTAGATAAATTCACAAAGTGGATTGAGCCAAAACCCGTTGCTACCATAGCAATGGCACGAGGAAAGGACTTCATCATGAGTATATTATACCGATTCGGGGTCCCTAACCGCATCATAACGGGCAATGGTACTCAGTTCACTAGTGGTGTATTTCAAGGTTTCTGTGACAACTTCGGCATCAAGATCTGTTTTGCTTTTGTGGCACACCCGCGGAGCAATGGGCAGGTCGAGCGTGCCAATGGCATGGTCTTACAAGTTATCAAGGCCAGGATATTCGACCGACTACAACCATATGCAAGGCGATGGGTACAAGAGCTCCCATCTATTCTCTGGTCTCTCAGAACCTGTTGACACCGAAAATCACCAGCAGCGTCGAAAAACGAGCTAAGGATCTGGTTCGATGCACTAGACACGCGATGGCCTGGGAGATCTGCTTAGCTCCAGTGCAGGTCCTAAACAGTTCAGGTTTGTGGGCATGCCAGTCAATTTGACCCCACAATTAACAAGGAGATAGAAAATATTAGATCAATGAACCAATCGGCCAATACAGACTCCTTCTAGCCGATTGCCGATAGCACTTGTGTATCGGCTAGGAAACCGATAACGATATAAATAAATAAATCAGCCGACTACCAATAGAACATGTGCATCGGCTGGAAAGCCGATGATAGTGTAGATAATCAAAATAATAATCAAGACAATGCAGTCGGCTTTATCTAGTAAAAGATAACTTATCGGCTATACATCCCGATAAGACGCTTGCATAAAATCTATCAACCTAGCAAGAATAACTTATCGCAGGCAGTTTAGTAGGTCGGACCTAACCGATGCAGCACAAACTGATGATAAATTATCCCCAGTAAGCCGATAAAATCTATGCAGGCGTGATGTGATATATCCACTCAGCCTAAGAGATCAAACTTAACTGATACAGCCATAGACAGAATAGATACACCGTGGTAAGCTGACTACTGTAGATCTGCTAGAATATCGGACCTAACCGAGGAAGTCCTAGCCGATAAGGTAGTCAGGGTAACGAGACTTACCCTCTCGCAGGAGTTCGGACCTAACCGATGTAGCCTGGCTCGAGAAGCAAGAACCCGTCAAAAAGGGTGACGATGCGCCGAAGTTGTATTGATCTGTGAGATAGTTTACATGGTCCCCGGGCATACGTATTTATACCCCAAGTTGATACAGTCCTGATCGGATACGAAACAGGAGTTTCCTAACTATAAAAGGAAAATTAACAAGCCTTGATCGGACACGAGATCAAGTTTTCCTAAAAATTATTAAAGCTACCTAATTTATAGATAAAATAGTTAACTGCCATGCTATGGTCTTCATGATTCCTTCCTAAATTCGGCTTCTTCTGGATTAGCTTCCATCGGCTGATATAGCCTCTTTCCTTAACCGAACATGATAATGAATCGTACCAAATTTTGGTGTTAACAGAACCATGGTTAGTCTATGGTTCTGAGTCTGTGTTACCAACCGAGTTAGAGTTCGGCTCTCCACAAGTTCGGGCTTACTCAGACGACAAATCCAATGAAAACTGACTGGTTCAACTAGATCAGTTGGAGGAAGCTAGGGACATCGCAACCATCCAGTCGACAAGGTATCTTCAAGGCCTGCGTCGTTATCATAGCCGGAATGTCCGTGGCCGCGCCTTTTTGGTCAGGGATCTCGTCTTGAGGAAAATACAAACCACCAAAGATAGGCATAAACTATCTGTCGGTGCCATGGGCCCAGGGTACCTCATGAGAAGCTATTGGGCCACTCGGACAGACGATGGGCCTAACCATGTAATTAGAGATATGATGGAACTCGGTAGACTTAGCCTTGTACGATAAGGAAAATACAGTCCTAGTCGGGTACGTTATATCTCTAAAAGAAAATCCCTTGGTCATAATCCGGCTAGGACTCCTACTTTGTAACCCTGTCCCCTAGTATATAAGAGAAGGCAGGGTGCCCCCTGAGGGCAAGACCACGGAGGTTCATGAGAATCACCATCATACATCCTCAAAGGAAATACACCACAACTGGACGTAGGGTATTACCTCACATTGAGGGCCTGAACCAGTATAAACCTTTCGTGTTCCTTTGCAATCCATTAAGTTTCAGTCCGACAAGTAGCCCTATATATTTATTGCCGGTGTAAAACATCGACAGTTGGCGCACCAGGTAGGGGCTTCGTCGAGATCATCTTCTTCAAGCCTAATGGATCCAATCAAGGGACTCGATGACATCAACTTCTCCCTTGGGGAAACGATCACCTTCGGGAGCCTCGACTTCATCGCCGATGAATTCGGCAACCTTACCCTATCCAAACCGGACTCGATCCGATCAGCCAGGAAACAAGACGACTTTACGCCGGTTGGCCCATGCAACACTACAGCAACCCTCGTCGACTTGCTACGGCAATCTTTATCTTGTCCGGGTCTCGGGACAACTCTTTCCTTTGGTGTTCGACTCGGACTCGGCCTCGAGCCGTCCGAGATCGGGCTAAGAAAGGAAGAGATCGTCAATCTCCCGTTCGGACTTAGCAACACCGCGGATAATAGCGACCAGCATCTGACGTGGTAGACACGATCCCTTGGAGTTTGACTTGGATATGGCCCAGAGCCGTTCGAGTTTAGATCTAGGGAGGTCGGAGTCATCATCACCCCCATCAATTCTTCTGACTTCGACTCTTAGTCAACTCTGACTCTAAGTCGGACAGCAGTTCAGCAAGTCCTTATGATATCCAAGGGTTCAGCTCCCACTCAGGAATCACGCCGACTATGCAAGCAGCAAGAGGAGGAAGCAAGACACCTGCATGCTCGCAACGAAGATCCGCGTAGGGCTAGCCGGAATACTCAATGGCAAATCCTCCAAACCCGAGTCGGTGACCATGACGTTTTCGTAAATCCTCAACAGAACATCGTGGCCGCTGCAACTCTACTGGATACACTCCAGTTTAGGCCTGATCACTAAGCCACCCCCACTATAGTCAGGATAAAAGCCATGATCACCGCTGCTGCATGTCAACAGCACCAACAGTCGGGTGACACACTCATACCAACTAACCGGTCAGCTTCCCCAACGGTAGTCTCATCCACCTCAAAGCAACGCCGAGTGGCTAGTGCCAGTCAACCGCACACAGAGGCACGTCATACGTCACTCGGTAACCCCAACAACAACTGGCGGCATCAAAGCAACTGTTGGGACAACTAGGATCTCCAAGGTAAACTACGGCGTGACCTTCGGCAGGACATCAACGCTCGGCGCCACGAACGAGAGGAAGACAAGCAACGCCGATTAGAAGACGAGAATGAGTGCTTCGGCCTCCACCACAAACGTTTTCATCGCCGTAGTCGGAGTCAGAGTCCTCACACAGATGAAAGTATACCAGCCTTCACCCACAAGCTGCAACAAGTCGACTGAAATTGAAAAATACGACAGGAAGACTAACCCTAAGTCCTAGCTCACGGTCTACACTCTGGCAATCCGAGTAGCTGGAGGAGATCACAAGGCCATGGCTAACTACCTCCCAGCCATTCTAACCGACTCGGCAAGGACATGGCTAACAGGACTTCCTAAGAGATCAATCGGTTCCTGGGGAGAACTCCGGGAAAGCTTCATCACCAACTTCCAGGGGACGTATGAGAGACCATCTTCCAAGTACGACCTGTATCAGTTGCATCAAAGGAAGAACGAGTCTCTTCGTGACTTCATCAAGAGGTTTTCTAAGAAGAAGAACTCAATCCTAAAGATCAAGGACGAGGTCATCATCGTCGCTTTTTGAAAAGGAGTTAGAGACACCTCATTCATCGCTAAATTCGCTCGGAAGCCTCCTAACTCCATAAAGGCTCTATTCAACATGGCAAAAAAGTACGCCGACTCGGCCGATGCTGTGGCTAAGGCCCTCGATGACAAAAAGGCACCTTGACAGAAGGAGCATAAGGACACCGATGACGTGGCCCCGACTATGGCTGGGAACCACAAACGCAAGTCGGACGACTTCATTGTGGCAGTCAGTCACAAGCGTCTTGGACCTCTTACAACTGAAGATTATCAGAACAACATGTGACATGCTCGGGGGCTCAAAAGCCCAAACGCAAGGATGGCATCCCCACTCCCAAATACCGAACAGCTAAGTCGCTCTCTGATAAATATTTGCTCACTTGGCCTCACCAATGCCACAGCCGCTTACACCTAATAGGTGTACAAGCTGCATATTATTTTTCTATTTTTGCTCTTAAATGATTGAAAAGTACTCGAGTAGCATAAATTCCGATACGTGAAACTTTGCTCCATGAAAGACGAACTCAAGTCACCCAAAACGCATGTCTGGGAAAGGGCCGTGAGGCTACTCCCGACGCTAGGGGCCTATGACTAGTCGGGCAGAGTGCTTAAACGTAAGGGGTCAACTACTTAGAGAAATTAATGTCAAAAAGAGGAAGAACACGTATTTACATATATTGTAAAATACATAATTTTATTCGGGTGATTGTTTTCATCATCAGATGCTACTTATCTGATATGTTTATAATGCAGGGCCAGTTCCGGATACGCGTGACACGAACTCAAGGCTACAAGCCTATCTCCTATGCTCGGGGGCTGGACTAGTCTGCCAAGAATTACTCGGAATGCTCCATGAGGGCAACTGACCGAGTACTTGCGCCAGTCGGGATGCCATCTTCCCTGGATACACTCCATGTGGGCTGATAACCGACCTCTGGTGCCAGTTGGAGCTCGGCTACCACTCGGCTGGGTAAGGTATGCCCCATGAGGGTCGCTAGCCGAATCCTATGCTAATGCGACGTTCGGGTACCTTATTTGGCTAACAACCGACCTCCGGCACCAGCCAGAGCTTGGGTACCACTCCACTGAGTTGGGTATGCCCCATGAGGGTTGCCAGCCGAATCCTATGCTAATGCAAGGTTCAGGTATCTTATTTGGCTAATAACCGACCTCCGGTGCCAGTCGGGGCTCGTGTACCACTCGGCTAGGTAGGGTACGCCCCATGATGGTCGACAGCCGAATCCTATGCTAATGCTAGGTTTGGGTACCTTATTTGGTCACAACTTTGCCAGGCTGGGTATGCCCCATGAGGGTCGCCAGCCGAATCCTATGCTAATATGCAAGGTTCGGGTACCTTATCTGGCTATAATTCTGTTGGGTAGGGTACTCCTCATGAGGGTCACCAGCCGAATCCTATGCTAATGCAAGGTTCGGGTACCTTATTCGGCTTTGCCGAAGTCAGAGAAGACCTATGTTGTCAAAGCGCATCCGGAGTTCTCATGCACGGCATCACATCTGAGGAGGGCAAGCAGACTTTGCGATATACCTACTCAGGCATCTGTGGCAGCCATGCTGCATCCAGAACATAAGTCGGAAAGGCTTGCGGATAAGGATTCCTCTGGCTGATTATGGTTACCAACGCAGGAGCACTCATCCTGACATGCGAGGGATGGTAATTTTATAAGGCTGCGCTGGATAGGTCGATTTAGGCTAGCTTATTCGGTAGTAGGCCGAAGATATGAGTGTCTCGATAGCACGCTCTATTGGGCCGCTCGTTGGCTGTGTTAAAATCACAGTGCAGGTGTTATTCATAGAAACCAATTAAATAATCAGGTATCTCAAGTTCTCATGCACTATCCCCCTTGTGGGAAGGGCCATTCATCATCGCTGAAGTTATTCAGCCAGGCGCCTACCGACTAAAGACTGAAGACGGTGCCCTAGTCAGCAACTCATGGAATATAGAACAGCTACGTCCTTTCTATACCTGTGTTCTATATTTTTCTCTCATATATATGTATGAGGTCTTTCTCTAACTCACTACGTCGCTTGTTTCAACCAAGTAGTGAGTCAGGGGCTGCATGTATTATATGTGCTTTGTCAACAATATACGAGCTTGTTTTATCTAAGTTATGAAGTTTTGCAACACTATGTTATGTTTGCCCGAGTATAGCTTTCTGCTATGAACGATTTTATTAAGTTCCTATAGACTAACTCGGCGTAGACTATGTAGTTGGGTAAAGCTAATGATAACTAAGTTAAACCAAGAACTCGGCGGCATTGTACACATATCTTACAAACGGTTTATATACACCAACTGCATGATGGATTGTTTTTACATCCCTAGGTCCTTGGTGATCGTCTCTGCAGTTGGCCTTGCCTGGGTGATCAACTCCAATGCCTCCTCAGGTGTTGTCTCTTTAGCAAACCCTTCTCTGATGGCCTCAAGATCTGCCCTGGGGTATATCGACTTGGTCATCGTGAGGGTCTGGGCCACACCAACGACAACACGCTCATCCGAGTACCTCTTCAGGATACTCGGGGCTTCGTTAAGGAACGCCTGCACCTAGGAGACCATGTTGGAGCTGGTTCCCATGTAGTGAGGATCCATGACGTCAAGGAACCCTTTCATGGATTCGGCAAGAATCTCCCGTGACTCCTTGACGACTTTGATCTCCTCTGCAAAGGCTTGAAACTGGGTTTGGACGTTGGCTCTCGCAGTTGCTCAGATTCAGTGGCAAGTAACCTTGTTAGCCAAAACTGTAGTCGGGGTACAGAGAGTATTGGTTAAGATCATTGTTAGAGGGAAGACTTACTTTTGTAGTCAGCCTCCACTTTGGCTTTGGCCTTTTCCAGTTCGGCCTTGTCTTTCTCAAGCTTGCCCTTGGCCTTCTCTAGATCAGCAATGGCTTTCTCGGCTTCCTTCAGCTTGGTTTCCCCCTCTGTTCGGGTCTTCAACTCGGCTTTGAGGGCTATACACTGGAATAGTCAAGAACTAGAGATGACAGTCAGGACACAACTGGGCAGTTGGGAAACAACAAAAGCTGAAGAAATATGCTTGGGACTTAGTCAGGAAGACAAATACAGAAGACTCACTTCTGATCTTCTTGGCTATAGCCCATTTCTCATCCCTAAGCTGGTCAACCGCCCCCCTCAGCCAAGTCTCCCTCTCTTGGCTAGATCGCTCCAAGTCGGCCTTCAAGGTCTAGAGCTGGCCCAATTGTTGGAGCTAGGGGGCGAGCTGGGTCAAGACCTCGTTTATCTTCTCCGAGCGGTTGACGATCTTCTGCTCATGGCAAAGTAGAGTCAAGCAGCGAAACACCAGAAATAAGGGAAATCGTCGAGACCTCAACATTGCAAGACTCGCTACACACCTGGACTCCCTAGGACGCAGTGATCACGGTGTGAAGGAGAACTTCACGCTCCCTTTCCACTACTTCTTCATCATGCTCATAGCATTTTGCAGTTCCCTCAGGAATTACCCAATGGAATGTTCTTGGGAACTTGCAGGGAGGAGCTTCAAGCTTGGGAAGATCCATTCCTTTTGAAGATGACGACGACACGGACGGTGATGGGGTCCTGGCCCCTGACTTGGCGGCCGATGGGGCTTCGGGGACTCACTCAGGGATTGGAGCAACAGCTTTAGGACTCACCCCCTTGGTCAGTCGGCATTAGCAGTCCTGTTGCCAGAGTAGCCTCAATTTCCGTAACTGAGGCGGTGACCGGCTCGGCAGGAACACTCGCTGGTGTTGGCCCGACTAGGGCTGGCTCGACAGCAGGAGCAGTCAGCGTGGTCCCTTTGAGATCAATGTTGGCTTGTTTCCTACGCGATGAGTCAAACGTCAAGACACTACTATGTTGAACAAGATTATTAGAAGATTCAAAGTTGCTTACCTCTTGGAGAACTTGAACTTCCACGAGGGGCTCTAGGTGCCGGTGGAGAGTTGCTGGCAGCTGGGCTAGTTGCCGTGGTAGTCAGAGGTGGTGCTGCTCTGTGGCCTGATGCTACTAATCTCGTAGTCGGCGGCGCTAGCCTTGGGCTCAATGTTGCTGAGCCTGAAGCTGCTGATTTTGTACTCGGTGGCACCAGCTTTGGGCTTGTTGTTGTTGAGCCTGCCGGTGCTAGTCTCGAGCTTGGAGGAGATGATCTTGATCTTGGCAGCCTAGGAGCTGTGCTGACGGTGTCTCTAATTTTCAGGCTCCCTGCTGCGGCACTTGGCTTGCTAATTTTCTTCTTGCCCTAGTCTTCGACAGGCTTCTTCCCCGCTCTCTTGGAGCTAGGCTGGGCGGCAGAAGGACTCAGCGGCCTTTTCTTTGATTTCACAGCCGACAAAGTTTGGGAATCTTCATCAAACTCCTTACTTGCCTGCAAGCGATATAACAACATACATCACACAATGCAGCGCAATCATGGATACACATCTACAAGCATTCATCGTAGATGGACATCAAGTCAGAATTTCAGTATTACCTCTGGGCGAGGCCTTTTCTCGCTGTAGGCTTTGGGGGTGCGCTCTGCATCTTCAGTCTCAATTACCCCGCTAGTAAAATAGCTGAGCAGGATGTCAGTCACCTTGTACTTATTAGCCAGGTCCGTGCATTCTCGGTTGGGATCGTTTTTTCCTTTATAATCCCAGCTGAAGTGACTCCTCAGCTTCAGCGGCCTGATGCAGTGACACAGGAAGCATTTGGCCACCCAGGGGCTAGTCAATCCAGAGCTCTTCAGCTTATCAAGCTTATTGATCAGTTGATACACCTGGCCCATCTCCTGAAAAGTTGTCACCGACGACCAATTGGGTGAGACCATCGGAGACAAGCCAGTGAACAAGGGCAGAGAAGGCTCAAGATCAGCACAATAAAACCACTCTCTATGCCAGCCCTTGAGGGAGGTTTTCAAGGGAAGATGGAGATAGATTTTCTTCATTTCACTCCTAAGCTGAAGACCAGCTCCCCCTATCACCCGGACCTTGTTTTTGGACAGCTGGGGTTTGATGTTGATCAAATACCTAAACAGATTGAAATGGGGTTCCACACCCAGGAAGCACTCACAAATAGTTGCAAAGATTGAGATTTGCAAGATGGAGTTGGGATTTAGATTCACCAACTCCAGCCCATAGAAAGAAAGAAGCTAGCGCAAGAAGTCTGAGGAAGAAAGAGAAAGCCCTATCAAAGAAAGAGGCGAAGACAACAGTCTCACCAGATTGGGATGCCGGGATCGATTCCCCTTCAACCGGACACCAATGGATAACATCGTGGCTCTGCAATCTCAGCTGCTTCTCCAAAAGCTTCAGCTTAGTCGACCCGCAATCTAAAGTCGGCCAAGTCTCATCGGTCACCTCCGGGACTTCTGATGCTCTCGGCGTAGCTCGAGGCAAGGAAATTTGGGGGAAATGCTATTGGGGGCTTGGAATGGACGCGGAGGAGCAGGATCGCCCGAGTTATGAGAGGGAAATGCTAGCAATGGCAAACCCTAGCGAGGTGAGGTACAAAATTTCAGCGCGGAAGCTGGAAGACGAAATGATTGGTGGATTGGAGAAGATGAGGGAATCTTTTCTCTCTCTCCCCGCCTCTATAGAGCCTGTACTGATAAGTGGGCTTGGGCCTGCAAATTTGGTACTGGGCCACCAAGATATGAGTTTCAACAGTAGCACGCTCAATATGGGCCGCTTGCGGGCTGTGTTAATCAGATATGCTTCACGAAAGCCTAACTGCTGAACACATGTGTTCAGATATCTGTATTATTCACCAGGTATTGAGGATATATCCTTATAAGGATCACAAGCTAGTCTCCATTAAAATTGGGGATGCAGGTATCTCTCAAGTACACTTGACCACACCTTGGATTAGAATTCATAAAGTGGTACTCGGCTTACATGCTTAGCCAACAATTGCCATGAGCAAACATTTTCCCAGCCGACATGATGCTAAAGAGTCTAATTTCCGAGTGGTATACTACTCGGGAAAGACTATAAACAATTTCCCAGCTGACATGAAGCTGAAGAGTCTAACTTCCGAGTGACATACTACTCGGGAAAGACTATAAAATATTTCCAGCTGACATGATGCCGAAGAGTCTCATATACCAATAGTACACTACTCGAGAAAGACTACAAGGTTGAAGATCTTTGACTTTATATTTAATTGTTTTATAATTAAGCACAAAGTCGGGGCCTACACCTATTAGGTGCGCCTATTTGGTGCACACTATTCATACTTCTACATGGAGCCCTTCATAGCCTCGCTGCTAGTTGACATGAAGCAGGACTCGGGAGAAGAAACACTCAAACAAAGAGTACTCGAGAGCAATCCACTTGCGAATACTTCACCGTGGAGGATGAGCACTTGGCATCAGCTGTGACTCAACTATGAAGGTCTCAGGGGCTGCTATGGAGGCCATGGGCCTTGGGTACCTCATGACAAGCATATGGGCCACTCGGATAGAGGATGGGCCTAGCCTTGTAATTAGAGATATGATGGAGCATGGTAGACTTAGCCTTGTACGATAAGGAATATACAGACTTAGTCGGGCAAGTTATACACTCCTACTTTGTAACCCCGTCCCCTATTATATAAGGGGAGGCAGGGCGCGCCTTGAGGGCAAGTTCATCAGAACCACCACACATCCTCAAAGGAATACACCACAACTGGACGTAGGGTATTACCTCACATTGAGGGCCTGAACTAGTATAAACTCTCTCGTGTGCCTTTGCAGTCCACCGAGTTTCGATCCAACGAATAGCCCTATATTCATATTGCCGGTGTAAAACATCAACAAACCGTAGCGGTTGGTTTTGAACTGCCACGTCGAGCAAAGAAAAGGTAGAGGACTAGGTTTCTAGGGAGGCTTTGCCCTAGTGGTCTCGGTGTAGGACACGATTTCGGCCAAAGAGGTAGTCAACCAGGAAAGCGTCATGTGTGTGAAAAAAAAGAAAAAAGTGTAACTTTTGCATACGACATCCAATTGAGGCAATTCTTGATCCGTTGGAAAGGAAACAAGAAGATAGAGCGAAAACCCTAAGCCCTAAACCCTAATTAGCAATAGATCAATCTGTCCGAACTAGTTTTAGCCTCACAATTTTTCTTTTCAATACATTGCATTGTTGAACTTCCGGTTGCATCGTTGTGTCCTTTGCTGGTCTTAGTGTCTAGTTCCTCCAGAGTTTCGAGTTCTGTTCATGTTTTGGTCTCACCGTAGCGGTTGGTTTCGAACTGCCACATCGAGGAAAGAAAAGGTAGAGGACTCGGTTTCTAGGGAGGCTTTGTCGTAGTGGTCTTGGAGTAGGACACTATATCGGCCAAGGAGGTAGTCAACCAGGAAAGCCTCGTGTGTGTGAAAAAAACAAAAAAAGAGAGAAAAAAGAGAAAAAAGTGTAACTTTTGCATATAACCTCCGATTGAGGCGATTCTTGATCCATTGGAAAGGAAACAAGAAGATAGACCGAAAACCCCAAACCATAAACCCTAATTAGTAGTAGATCAATCTGTCCGAACTAGTCTTAGCCTCGTAATTTTTCATTTCAGTACATTGCATTGTTGAACTTTCGGTTGCATCGTCGTGTCCTTTGCTAGTCTTAGTGTCTAGTTCCTCTAGAGTTTCGAGTTTTGCTCACGTTTTGGTCTCACCGTAGCGGTTGGATTCGAACAGCCACGTCGAGGAAAGAAATGGTAGAGGACTCGATTTCTAGGCAGGCTTTACCCGAGTGGTCTCGGAGTAGGACACGATTTCAGCCAACGAGGTAGTCAACTAGGAAAGCATTGTGTGTGTGAAAAAAAGAGAAAAAAAGAGAAAAAAGTATAACTTTTGCATACGACCTCCGATTGAGGCGATTCTTGATCCGTTGGAAAGGAAACGAGAAGATAGAGCAAAAACCCCAAACCCTATACCCTAATTAGCAGTAGATCAATCTATCCGAGCCAGTCTTAGCCTCGTAATTTTTCTTTTCCGTAGATTGCATTGTTGAACTTTCTGTTGCATCGTCATGTCCTTTGCTGGTCTTAGTGTCTAGTTCCTCTAGAGTTTCAAGTTCTGTTCACGTTTGGGTCTCATCGTATCGGTTGGTTTTGAATTGCCACGTCGACGAAAGAAAAGGTAGAGGACTCGGTTTCAGGGAGGCTTTGCCCTAGTGGTCTCAGAGTAGGACACGATTTCGACCAAGGAGGAAATCAACCGGGAAAGGGTCGTGTGTAAAAAAAAAGTAAAAAAGGCAAAAAAGTCTAACTTTTGCATACGACCTCCGATTGAGGCGTTTCTTGATTCGTTGGAAACGGAACGAGAAGATAGAGCGAAAACCTTAACCTTTAACCCTAATTTGCAGTAAATCAATCAGCCTGAACCAGTCTTAGCCTCACAATTTTTCTTTTCAGTACATTGAATGGTTGAACTTTCGGTTGCATCGTCGTGTCCTTTGCTAGTCTTAGTGTCTAGTTCCTCTAGAGTTTCGAGTTCTGTTCACATTTTGGTCTCACCGTAGCGGTTGGTTTCGAACTGCCACGTCGACGAAAGAGCAAGTAGAGGACTCAGTTTCTTGGGAGGCTTTGCCGTAGTGATCTTGGAGTAGGACACGATTTTGGCCAAGGAGGTAGTCATCCGGGAAAGCATCGTGTGTGAAAAAAAGAAAAAAAAGGGAAAAAACTCTAACTTTTCCATATGACCTCCGATTGAGGCGATTCTTGATCCGTTGGAAAGGAAACAAGAAGATAGAGCGAAAACCCTAAGCCATAAACCGAAAACCCTAATTAGCTGTAGATCAATTTGTCCGAACCAGTCTTAGCCTCGCAATTTTTCCTTTCAGTACATTGCATTGTTGAACTTTCGGTTGCATCGTCGTGTCCTTTGCTGGTCTTAGTGTCTAGTTCCTCCAGAGTTTCGAGTTCTGTTCACGTTTTGGTCTCACCATAGCGGTTGGTTTCAAATTGCCACGTCGAGGAAAGAAAAGGTAGAGGACTCAGTTTCTAGGGAGGCTTTGCCCTAGTGGTCTCGGAGTAGGACATGATTTCGGCCAAGGAGGTAATCAACCGGGAAAGTGTCGTGTGTAAAAGAAAAGAAAAAAATGGGGAAAAAGTCTAACTTTTGCATACGACCTCCGATTGAGGCGATTCTTGATACGTTTGAAAGGAAACGAGAAGATAGAGAGAAAACCCTAAACCCTTAACCGTAATTTGCAGTAGATCAATCAGTCTGAACCAGTCTTAGCCTCACAATTTTTCTTTGCAGTACATTGCATTGTTGAACTTTCGGTTTTGTCATCGTGTCCTTTGTTGGTCTTAGTGTATAGTTCCTCTAGAGTTTCGAGTTATGTTCCCATTTTGGTCTCACCGTAGCCGTTGGTTTCGAACTGCCACGTCGAGGAAAGAAAAGGTGGAGGACTTGGTTTCTAGGGAGGCTTTGCCCTAGTGGTCTCGGAGTATGACACGATTTCGGCCAAGTAGGTAGTCAACCGGGAAAGCGTCATATTTAAAAAAAGAAAAAAAAGGGAAAAAAGTCTAACTTTTGCATACGACCTCCGATTGAGGTGATTCTTGAAACGTTGGAAAGGAAACGAGAAGATAGAGCGAAAACCCTAAACCCTTACCCCTAATTTGCAGCAGATCAATTAGTCTGAACCAGTCTGAGCCTCACAATTTTTCTTTTCAGTATATTGCATTGTTAAATTTTTGGTTGCATCGTCGTGTCCTTTGCTGGTCTTAGTTCCTAGTTCCTCTAGAGTTTCGAGTTCTGTTCACGTTTTGGTCTCACCGTACCGGTTCATTTTGGACAGCCACGTTCAGGAAACAAAAGGTAGAGGACTCAGTTTCTAGGGTGGCTTTCCCCTAGTGGTCTCGGAGTAGGACACGATTTTGGCCAAGAAGGTAGTCAACCTGAAATGCGTTGTGTGTGTGAAGAAAAAAGAAAAAAAGAGAAAAAAAGAGAAAAAAGTGTAACTTTTACATACGACCTCTGATTGAGGCAATTCTTGATCCGTTGGAAAGGAAACTAGAAGATAGAGAGAAAACCCTAAACCCTAATTAGCAGTAGATCAATCTATCCGAACCAGTCTTAGCCTCACAATTTTTCTTTTTTGTACATTGCATTGTTGAATTTTCGGTTGCATCGTCGTGTCCTTTGTTGGTCTTAGTGTCTAGTTCGTCTAGAGTTTCGAGTTCTATTCATGTTTTGGTCTCACCATAGTGGTTGGTTTGGATCTGCCACGTCAAGGAAAGAAAAGGTAGAGGACTCGGTTTCTAGGGAGGCTTTGCCGTAGTGGTCTCGGAGTAGGACACAATTTTAGCCAAGGAGGTAGTCAACAAGGAAAACGTCGTGTGTGTGAAAAAAATAAAAAAGCGAAAAAAAGAGAAAACGAAAGTGTAACTTTTGCATACGACCTCCGATTGAGGCGATTCTTGATCTGTTGGAATGAAAACGAGAAGAGAGAGCGAAAACCCTAAACCCTAATTAGCAGTTGATCAATTTATCTAAACCAGTCTTAGCGTCGCAATTTTTCTTTTTAGTACATTGCATTGTTGAACTTTCGGTTGCATCGTCGTGTCCTTTGCTAGTCTTAGTGTCTAGTTCCTCTAGAGTTTCGAGTTCTGTTCAGGTTTTGGTCTCACCGTAGTGGTTGGTTTCGAACTGAGGACTCGGTTTCTAGCGAGGCTTTGCCCTACTGGTCTCAGAGTAGGACTCGATTTCGACCAAGGAGGTAGTAAACCAGGAAAGTGTCGTGTGTGTTAAAAAAAAGAAAAAAAGGGAATAAAGTGAAAAAAGTGTAACTTTTGCATACGACCTCCGATTAAGGTGATTCTTGATCCGTTGAAAAGGAAACGAGAAGATAGAGCGAAAACCCAAAACCCTAATTCGCAATAGATCAATCTGTCCGAACCAGTCTTAGCCTCAGAATTTTTCTTTTCAGTACATTGCATTGTTGAACTCTTGGTTGCATCATTGTGTCCTTTGCTGGTCGTAGTGTCTAGCTCCTCTAGTGTTTCGTGTTTTGTTCACGTTTTCGTCTCACCATAGCAGTTGGTTTCGAACTGCCACGTCGCAGATAGAAAAGGTAGAGGACTCAGTTTCAACGGAGGCTTTGCCCTGGTGGTCTCGGAGTAGGACACAATTTCGGCCAAGGAGGTAGTCAACTAGGAAAGTATCGTGTGTGTGAAAAAAAGAGAAAAAAATAAAAAAAGGAGAAAAAAGTGTAACTTTTGCATACAATCTCCGATTGAGATGATTCTTGATCCGTTGGAAAGGTAACGAGAAGATAGAGCGAAGACCCTAAACCCTAAACCCAAATTAGCAGTATATCAATCTGTCCGAACCAGTCTTAGCCTGGCAATTTTTGTTTTTAGTACATTGCATTGTTGAACTTTCGGTTGCATCGTCGTGTCCTTTGCTGGTTTTATTCTCTAGTTCCTCTAGAGTTTCGAGTTTTGTTCACGTTTTGTTCTCACCGTAGCGGTTGGTTTCAAATTGCCACGTAGAGGAAGGAAAAGGTAGAGGACTCGGTTTCTAGGGAGGCTTTGCCCGAGTGGTCACGGAGTAGGACACGATTTCGGCCAAGGAGGTAGCAACCAGGAAAGCGTCGTGTGTGCAAAAAAAAAGAAAAAAGAGAAAAAAAGAGAAAAAAGTGTAACTTTTGCATACGACCTCCGATTGAGGCGATTCTTGATCCGTTGGAAATGTAATGAGAAGATAGAGCTAAAACCCTAAACCGTAATTAGCAGTAGATCAATATGTCCGAACCAGTCTTAGCCCCATAATTTTTCTTTTCAGTCCATTGCATTGTTGAGCATTCGGTCGCATCGTCGTGTCCTCTGTTGGTCTTAGTGTCTAGTTCCTCTAAAGT
Organism: Oryza meyeriana var. granulata; assembly: GCA_003991445.1. Taxonomy (NCBI): domain Eukaryota; kingdom Viridiplantae; phylum Streptophyta; class Magnoliopsida; order Poales; family Poaceae; genus Oryza; species Oryza meyeriana. The sequence goes on from RYFJ01003273.1 coordinate 102,738, forward strand.
TTCGAGTTCTGTTCACGTTTTGGTCTCACCGTAGCGGTTGGTTTCGAACTGGCACGTCGAGGAATGAAAATCTAGAGGACTCAGTTTCTTGGGAGGCTTTGCCCTGGTGGTCTTGGAGTAGGACACGATTTTGGCCAAGGAGGTAGTCAACGATGAAAGCGTCGTGCGTGAAAAAAAAGAAAAAAAGAGAAAATGTGTAACTTTTGCATATGACCTCCGATTGAGGCGATTCATGAACCGTTGGAAAGGAAACGAGAAGATAGAGCTAAAGCCCTAAACCCTAAACCCAAATTTGTAGTAGATCAATCTACCCGAACCAGTCTTAGCCTCACAATTTTTCTTTTCAGTACATTGTATTGTTGAACTTTCGGTTGCATCGTTGTGCCCTTTGCTAGTCTTAGTGTCTAGTTCCTCTAGAGTTTCGAGTTCTGTTCACATTTTGGTCTCACTGTAGCGGTTGGTTTTGAACTGCCACGTCAAGGAAAGGAAAGGTAGAGGACTTTGTTTTTAGGGAGGCTTTGCCCTAGTGGTCTCGGAGTAGGACAAGATTTCGGCCAAGGAGGTAGAGAACCAGGAAAGCGTCGTGTGTGCAAAAAAAAAAAGAAAAGAAAAAAAAAAGAGAAAAAAGTGTAACTTTTGCACACGACCTCCGATTAAGGCGATTCTTGATCCGTTGGAAAGGAAATGAGAAGATAGAGTGAAAACCCTGAGCCCTAATTAGCAGTAAATCAATATGTCCGAACCAGTCTTAACCCCACAATTTTTCTTTTCAGTACATTGCATTGTTGAACTTTCGATTGATCGTCGTGTCCTTTGTTGGTCTTAGTGTATAGTTCCTCTAGAGTTTCGAGTTCTGTTCACGTTTTGGTCTCACCGTAGCAGTTGGTTTCGAACTGCCACGTCGAGGAAAGAAAAGGTACAGGAGTCGGTTTCTATGGAGGCTTTGCCCTAGTGGTCTCGGAGTAGGACACGATTTCTGCCAAGGAGGTAGACAACCAGGAAAGGGTTGTGTCTGCCAAAAAAAAAAGAAAAAAGAGAAAAAAAGAGAAAAAAGTGTAACTTTTGCATACGACCTTCGATTGAGGTGATTCTTGATTAGTTGGAAAGGAAACGAGAAGATAGAGCTAAAACCCTAAACCCCAAACCCTAATTAGCAATAAATCAATATGTCCGAACCTATCTTTGCCCCACAATTTTTCTTTTCAGTACATTGCATTGTTGAACTTTCGGTTGCATCGTTGTGGAGGCCATTGGCCCCAGGTACCTCACCAGAAGCATATGGGCCACTCAAATAGAGGATGGGCCGAGTCTTGTAGTTAAAGATATAGTAGCACCCGGTAGACTTTGCCTTACATCAAAAGGAATATACAATCTTAGCCAGGTAAGATGTATCTCTAAGAAGGAAATCCCTTGGCCGTATCCGGCTAGCACTCCTACCTTGTACCCCTATCCCCCAGTATATAAGGGGAGGCAGGGTGCCCCCTGAGGGCACGACCAACACACGAGATCATTGATCAACACAAATCCTCAAAGGAATACCACCACAACTGGACGTAGGGTATTACCTCACCTCGAGGGCCTGAACCAGTATAAAATTTCTCCGTGTTCCTTTGCAATCCACCGAGTTTCCCCTTGCCGAGTAGCCCTATAGTTATATTGCCGGTGTAAAACATCGACAGTTGACGCACCAGGTAGGGGCCTCCAGCAAGTTTCACATCTACAAGCTCGATGGATCCAACAACCAGAGTCAACGGTGGCAACTTCTCCCCTGGAGACACAATAACCATTGGAAGCCTCGACTTCATCGTCGACCAAATCGGCAATCTCACCTTGGCCGAAGCAGATTCAATCCAACCGGCCGAGGAACCAGCCGACTCCGCGCCAGTCGGCTCACAAAACGCTGCACCAGCTATCATCAATTCAATGCAGCGATCTACAACTTCGCCGAGCTTTGGGACAACTCTCTCCTTCGGCGTCCGACTCGCGCTAGGCCTTGAGCCAACCCGAGTTGGGCTAGGAACGAGAGAGATCGTTAATCTCCCATGCAGATTTGGCGATGCCGTAGACCTACATCCTACGCGGCAAACCCGACCTCCTGCGATTCAGTTTGGACACGGCCAAGCGCCGTTTCAGATTGGATGTAGGGAGGTCGAAGTTGTTCTTACTCTGATGAACTACTCGGATTCCGACTCCAAGTCGGACAACGGTTCGAACGCTAGTTTGAACTCTAATCTGGCAAGTTTTCTCTTGCCCCGAGAGATCTTTATGGCTTCAACACCACCACCCGAGGTACACCGACTACAAGAGGAGCAGTAGGAGGAGGTGCGCCGACTACGACAACAGGAGGAAGCTAACCGCGAGGCTTGCAACGACGGGCTACGCAAGGCTAGGCGAGCCGCCCAGCAACAGATTCTCCAGACCAAAGTCGGCGACCATGACGTCTTTGTCACGCTACAACAGAATATTGTGGCCGCTGCAACCCTGCTGGACACGCTCCAGCTCGGGCCTGATCACCAGGCCACCTCGACTATCGCCAAGATCAAGGTGATGATTACAGCTACGGCCTACCAGCAGCAACAGCAGTCGGGCGACACGCTTGAACCGACCAACCGGTCGGGTTCTCCGGCAGCAGGCTCATCTACATCAGCTCGACGCCGGGCAACCGGCTCAAGTCGGCAACACGAGGAGTCGCGCCAAACGTCACTCAATGACACCAATAGCAACAACCAGCGGTGCCACCAGTACGATCGCCGGCCTAACCAAGATCTCTGAGTCTGGCTACAACGTGATCTCCGCCACACCATCAATGCTCGGCGCCATGAACGCGAAGAAGACGAGCGTCGTCGATAGGAGGACGACTTCGAACGCTTCGGCCTCAACCACGAGCGGTATAACCGCCGTAACAGGAGCCGGAGCCCTCGTGAAGACGAAGGCGTTCCAGCTTTCACTCACGAGCTCCAGGATGTTGACTGGCCGTCGGGCTTCAAGCCTACGGGGATCGAGAAATACGACGGCAAAACCAACCCCGAGTCCTAGCTCACCGTATACACCCTGGCAATTCGAGCTGCCGGTGGTGACCACAAAGCCATGGCTAACTACCTCCCGGTTGCACTAGCCGACTCGGCGAGGACATGGCTGACAGGGCTTCCGAGGAGGTCGATCGGTTCCTGGGGAGAACTCAGGGAGCGGTTCATCACTAACTTTCAAGGGACCTACGAGAGGCCATCTTTAGAACATGATCTATATTAGCTCCACCAAAAGAAGAACGAGTCTCTACGTGAATTTATCAAGAGGTTCTCTGAGAAGCGCAACAAGATACCAATGATTAAGGACGAGGCCGTCATCGCCGCCTTCCGTAAGGGAGTAAAGGACGCCTCGTTCATTGCGAAATTCACTCGGAAGCCACCATCGTCCGTCCGGGCTCTCTTCGACATGGCCAACAAATATGCCGACTCGGCCAAAGCAGTCGCTGAGGCCCTCGATGAGAAGAAGGAGTCCCGACAAAAGGACGAGAAGGCGAAAGCCGACAACGAGCCATCACAGAACAAGTCCGGCAACCACAAGCGGAAGTCGGATAACGAGGTGGCCAACATGGAGCGGACTAAGTCACGGCCCCAACAGAACAATGACTACCAGAAGGTCATGAATGGGCCATGCCCCTTCCACCCCAAAGGCAAGCACGCAGCCAAAGACTGATTCATGCTCAAGAAGTTTGCCTCTGAGCAGGCTTCAACGTCTGGCGCCGACAAGAGCAAAGACAAGCCAGATCAGGACCCGGCCGAAGATTTTCAAGATCCCCAGGCCGAGTTAAACCATATCTTCGGAGGGCCGTCTACGTATGAGTCTAAGCGCAAACAGTAGCTAACAACACGTGACATCAACGCCATATCCACAGCAGACACCCCCAATATTTGCACTGGTCAGAGACGTCCATCACGTTCACCCGTGCTGATCATCCAGATCAGATTTCGCACCCAGAGCGCTATGCACTCGTCCTGGACCCAGTCATCAAGAACATCAAGTTGAAGAAGGTGCTCACAGACGGAGGCAGCGCGCTCAACATCCTCTTCGCTAAGACCCTAGATGAGATGAAGATTCCTCGTTCAGATCTGTGGCCGAGTATGGCGCCCTTCCACGGGATAATCCCCGGGTTGTCTTCAACACCACTTGGGCAGATTACCTTGCTAGTCACATTTGGCACGCGGGATAACTTCCGCATAGAAAACATCTGCTTCGAGGTCGCTGACTTCGAGACCGCGTACCACATGATACTTGGACGACCGGCGCTCGCCAAGTTCGTGGCGATACCGCACTATATATACATGGTGCTCAAGATGCTAGGGCCAGCAGGAGTCCTCTCCCTATGCAGCGATGTCAAGCAAGCCTTCACTTGCGACAAGGAGAGTTGCGAATTGGCTCAATTACAAGAGGCGGCAGTCGGGTGCGACAACATTCGGCAAGCCGTCACAGCAGAAGTCGAGGAAGACCCAGTTCCGGCCAAGAAAGCAATGAAGTCGGGAATTTCAGCGGACTCGGACACAAAGAAGATCCCCCTGGACCCTTCCGAACCCTCCAAGACTGCTCTAGTCGGGACCGGACTCGACCCCAAATAGGAAGACGTGCTCGTCACCTTCCTCCAAACTAACAAGGATATCTTCGCATGGAAACCGTCCGACATGCCGGGCGTACCAAGGGAGGTGATCGAGCAAGCCCTCAACGTGAAGACAAACGCCAAGCCAGTCAAGCAACGGCTACGGCGCTTCGCTCAAGACCGTAAAGATGCTATCGGGAGGAGATAACCAAGCTTCTTGCAGCCGGGTTCATCAAAGAGGTTGTGGAGGCCATGGGCCCCGGGTACCTCATGACTAGTATATGGGCCACTCGGATAGAGGATGGGCCAAACCATGTAATTAGAGATAAGATAGCACCCGGCAGGCTGTACCTTGTATAATAAGGAAACATAGTCTTAGTCAGATAGGACTCTATCTCTAAGAAGGAAATCCCTTGGTCGTATCCGACTGGGATCCTTATCATGTACCCCTGTCCCCTAGTATATAAAGGGAGGCAGGGCGCCCTTCAGGGCAAGCACAACAAGAACAACCAGATCATCGATCTCCATACACCTCAAAGGAATAACACCTCAAATGGACGTAGGGTATTACCACACCTTGAGGGCCTGAACCAGTATAATTCTCCTGTGTTCCTCTGCAGTCCACCGAATTCACCCTCACCGAGTAGCCCCATAGTTTTATTGCCGGTGCAAAGCATCGACAGTTGGCGCGCCAGGTATGGGCCCGGTGAATTTCTCATCTGAAGATTCCATGGATTCAATCAACGGAGTCGACAGCAACAAGTTCTTCCCCGGAGACGCAATTACCTTCTGGAGCTTAGACTTCATTGCCAATCAACTCGGCGATCTCACCTTGGTTGGGGTAGATCTAATCTTGCCGACCGAGGAACCAGCCGATGTTGCGCTAGTCGGTACCCGGGACACCGCCATCCCCTTCGATGATTTTCTGCGGTAGTCCTTTACATCGCCAAGCATCGGGACAACCCTCTCCTTCGGCGTCCGACTTGCGCTAGGCCTTGAGCCAGCCCGGGTTGGGCCGAGAAGGGGAGAGGTCGTTAATCTCCCTCATAGCTCCGGCGACACTGCGCATCAAAATCCTGCGCAGCAGACCCGATCCCTAGCAATTCAGTTTGGACACGGCCAAGCGCCATTTCAGATTGGATCTAGAGAGGTCGAAGTCGTTCTCACTCCGATAAATTACTCGGAGTCCGACACTAAGTCGGATAGCGGTTCGAGCACCAGCTCGGACTTTAATTCGGCAAGCTTCCCCCTCTCCCGCGAGATCTTCATGGCTTCAACACCACCTTCCGAGGTACGCCGACTACAAGAGGAGTGACAAGAGGAGGCGCGCCGATTACAACAAGAGGAGGCCAACCGCGAAGCCCGCAATAACGAGCTGCGCCAGGCTGGGCGAGTCGCTCAGCAACAGATCCTCCAAACCAAGATTAGTGACCACGACGTCTTTGTCACGCCACAACAGAACGTTGTGGCCGCAGCAACTCTGCTGGACACACTCCAGCTCGGGGCTGATCACCAGGCCACCCCGACTATCGCTAAGATCAAGGCGATGATCACAGCTGCTGCCTGTCAACAGCAACAGCAGTCGGGCGACACTGCTATACCGACCAACCGGTCGGGTTCTCCGGCGGCAGGCTCATCTACATCAACACGACGCTGGGCAGCCGGCTCCAATCGGCAACACGAAGAGTCCCAGCAAACGACGCTCGGCAATACCAATAATGACAACCAGCGGTGTCGCCAGTATGATCGCCGACCCAATCAAGACCTTCGAGTGCGACTGCACCGAGACCTTCGTCACACCATAAACGCCCGACGCGAAGAACGCGAAGAAGATGAACGCCGCCAACTGGAAGACGAAAACGAGCGCTTCAGCATCCACCACGAGCGACTACATCGCCAAGATCGGAGTCGAAGCCCTCACGAAGACGAAGGCATCCCAGCCTTCACTCAGGAGCTACAGGACGCCTTGTGGCCAACTGGCTTTAAGCCCACCGGGATCGAAAAGTACGACGGCAAGACAAACCCAGAGTCCTGGCTCACCGTTTACACCCTAGCAGTTCGAGCTGCTGGGGGCGACAGCAGAGTCATGGCTAACTACCTCCCAGTCGCGCTAGCCGACTTGGCAAGGACATGGTTGACAGGCCTCCCGAGGCGGTCGATCGGTTCCTGGGGACAACTCAGGGAGCGGTTCATCGCTAATTTCCAGGGGACCTACGACAGACCCGCTTCGGAGCATGATCTTTATCAACTGCAGCAGAAGAAAAACGAGTCTTTGCGCAAATTCATCAAAAGGTTTTCCGAGAAGCGCAACCAAATTCCAATTGTCAAAGACGAAGCCGTCATTGCCGTCTTTCACAAAGGGGTAAAAGACGCTCCGCTTATGGCAAAATTCACTCGGAAGCCACCATCCACAGTCCGGGCACTCTTCGACATGGCCAACAAATACGCCGACTCGGCCAAGGCGGTCACGGAGGCCCTCGACGAGAAGAAGGAGCCCCGACAGAAGGACAAGAAGGCAAAAGCCAACAACGAGCCGTCTCAAAATAAGTCCGGCAGCCGCAAGCGGAAGTCAGACAACGAGGTGGCCAACATGGAGCGCAGTCGGTCGCGGCCCCAGCGGAACAACGACTACCAGAAAGTCATGAGCGGGCCCTGCCCCTTTCACCCCAAGGGAAAGAACGCGGCCAAAGACTGCTATATGCTCAAGAAGTTTGCCTCCGAGCAGACTTCATCGTGTGGCGCCGACAAAGACAAAGACAAGCCAGACTCTGGTCCGGCTGATGATTTCCAAGATCCTCAAGCCGAGCTCAACCATATCTTCGGGGGGCCACTCGCGTACGAGTCCAAGCGCAAAAATAAGCTTTCAGCGCGCGACATCAACACGGTCTCCACGACGGACACCCCCCAACACTTGTGCTGGTCAGAGATGGCCATCACCTTCAATCGCGCAGATCACCCAGATCGGGTTTCCCACCCGGGACGCTATCCACTCGTCCTGGACCCGGTCGTCAGAAACATTAGGCTGAAGAAAACCCTCATCGACGGAGGCAGCACGCTTAATATCCTGTTCGCCAAGACTTTGGACGAGATGAAAATTTCTCGTTCAGAACTACGGCCGAGCATTGCGCCCTTCCCCGGGATAATTCCTAGCCTATCATCAACTCCACTCGGGCAGATAACTTTGCCGGTAACCTTCGGCACGCGGGATAATTTCCGCACAGAAACTGTCTGCTTCGAGGTCGCTGACTTCGAGACTGCGTACCACGCGATACTCGAACGACCGGCACTCGCCAGATTTATGGCAATACCGCACTACACATACATGGTGCTGAAGATGCCTGGGCCAGCAGGAGTTCTCTCCCTCCGCAGCGACGTCAAGCAAGCCTTCACCTGCGACAAGGAGAGCTGCGAATTGGCTCAATCACAAGAGGCGGCAGTCGGGCGCGATAGCATTCGGCAAGCCATCACAACAGAAGTTGAGCAAGATCAAGTTCCGGCAAAAAAAGCAGCGAAGTCGGGAATTTCAGCGGACTCTGACACGAAGAAGATCCCCCTGGACCCTTCCGACCCCTCCAAGACTGCTCTAGTCGGGACCGGACTCGACCCCAAATAGGAAGACGCGCTTGTCACCTTCCTCCAAGCCAACAAGGATATCTTCGCATGGAAACCGTCCGACATGCCGAGCGTACCAAGGGAGGTGATTGAGCACACCCTAAACGTGAAGACAGATGCCAAGTCAGTCAAGCAACGGCTGTGGCGCTTCGCTGAAGACCGCAAAGATGCTATCCAGGAGGAAATTAACAAGCTCCTCGCTGCCGGGTTCATCAAGGAGGTCTACCCCCCGGACTGGCTGGCAAACCCAGTTCTGGTCCGAAAGAAAAACGGTAAATGGCGCATGTGCGTCAACTACACCGACCTCAACAAAGCGTGCCCCAAGGACCCATTTGGTCTTCCTCGGATAGATCAGGTGGTTGATTCCACGGCAGGGTGTGACCTACTTAGCTTTCTTGACTGTTACTCGGGATACCATCAAATCAGCCTGAGGGAGGAAGACTGCTTGAATACATCTTTCATCACACCGTTTGGAGCGTACTGCTATATCACAATGCCGTTCGGTCCGAAGAACGCGGGCGCAACCTATCAAAGGGCTATTTAGCGGTGTCTGCATACTCAGATCGGGCGCAACATGGAAGCCTACGTCGACGATGTGGTGATCAAGACCAAGTCCAAAGAAGACCTCATCGCTGACTTGGAAGAAACCTTCCAAAACCTTCGAAGATTCAAGATGAAGTTGAACCCGGAAAAATGCGCCTTTGGTGTGCCATTCGGAAAGTTACTCGGCTTCATGGTCTCGCACCGCAGCATCGAGGCCAACCCAGAGAAAGTCAATGCCATCAGGCACATGGCACCCCCGACTAACCTCAAAGACGTCCAGAAGCTGACAGGCTGCATGGCGGCACTCAGCCGGTTTATCTCCCGACCGGGTGAACGGGGCATGCCCTTCTTCAAGCTACTCAAAAAGACCGACAATTTCCAATGGACTCCGGAAGCCCAACGAGCCTTCGAAGACTTCAAACAATTCCTCACATCACCCCCCGTGTTGGCGTCACCTCTACCCCAGGAGCCGCTAATGCTATATCTGGCGGCAACAACACAGGTAGTCAGCACGGTGCTGGTGGTTGAGCGATCCGAATAGGGTCATATTCAAAATATACAACGGCCAGTCTACTTCGTCAGCGAGGTCCTTGCCGACTCCAAAACGAGATATTCGCAGGTCCAGAAGCTGCTATATGGCCTACTTATCACAGTCCGGAAGCTGGTGCATTATTTCCAAGCACACCAAGTCACGGTGGTCACAGCATTTCCACTCGGGGATGTCCTTCATAATCGCGAGCCCACTGGTCAAATCGCTAAATGGGCACTCGAGTTGATGGCGTTCGACATCACCTTTCAACCACGGACAGCAATCAAGTCTCAAGCTCTAGCCGACTTCATGGCCGAGTGGACAGAAGTCCAACTGCCTACACCAACAGCAAAGCTAGAGTACTGGACAATGTACTTCAACGGTTCTCTACGGATCGGTGGCGCCGGGGCCGGAGTCATATTGACGTCCCCCACTGGCGAAAAACTAAAGTACGTTCTACAAATCCACTTCCCGGCTTCCCACAACGTCGCTGAGTACGAGGCACTCGTTCACGGGCTCCGCATCGCTATATCACTCGGCATACGTCGACTGGTTGTGCGCGGAGATTCTCAACTCGTGGTAAACCAAGTCATGAAAGACTGGACCTGTCTCGACGATACCATGGCGGCATACTGTCAGGAGGTCCGCAAGCTAGAAAACAAGTTCGACGGGTTAGAAATCACACATGTCCTGCGCCAATACAACGACGCAGCCGACGAGCTGGCAAACATGGGATCCAAGCGAGAAGCAGTTCCAGCTAGAATCTTTGTCGAGCAACTTATGGAGCCATCAGTCAAGAAGAAACCGGCACCGGAGTAGTCGAGAGGCGAGCCTACCCTGACCACAAATGAGGTGCTGCACATATGTCAAGACTGGAGGACTCCTGTTGTCAAATTTCTCATGGACGACGAACTCCCAGAAGATCGCAGTCAAGCCGAGCAGATAAAGCGTCGAAGCAAAAGCTTCCTACTAGTTGGGGAAGACCTATACCGAAGGAGCGCATCGGGTGTCCTCATGCGCTGCATCACCACCGAGGAGGGCAAGCAGATTTTGCATTCGATCCACTCGGGCATATGTGGCAACCACGCCACATCTAGGACGTTAGTCAGAAAGGCTTACCGACAGGGATTTTTTTGGCCCACAGCAGTAACGGACGCCAAAGACATCATTCGCGAGTGCGAGGGTTGCCAGTTCTACGCAAGACAAACAAATCTTCCAGCCCAGGAACTCCAAACTATCCCCATTTCCTGGCCATTTGCAGTATGGGGGCTCGACATGGTCGGGCCTTTCAAGAAAGCTCCAGGAGGGTTAACACATTTATTCGTCGCGGTGGATAAGTTCACCAAGTGGATTGAGGCTAAACCCGTTGCAACAATTACAGCGGCACGAGCAAAGGACTTCACCATGAGTATATTATACCGGTTCGGAGTCCCTAATCGCATCATCACCGACAACGGTACTCAGTTCGCGGCCGGCGTATTCCAAGACTTCCGCGACGATTTCAGCATCAAGATTTGCTAGGCATCTCTGGCACACCCGCGGAGCAATGGGTAGGTTGAACGAGCCAACGGTATGGTCTTACAAGGCATCAAGGCCAGAATATTCGACCGACTACATCCATATGCGGCCCGGTGGGTACAAGAACTCCCATCCGTTCTCTGGTCTCTCAGAACCATGGTTAGTCGGGCAACAGGGCAATCCCCTTTCTTTCTGGTCTACGGTGCCGAGGCTATGCTACCTACCGAGTTACAGTTCGGCTCTCCACGAGTCCGGGCTTACTCAGAAGATGACTCCAACAATACCCAACTGGTCGAACTCGATCAGCTAGAAGAAGCAAGAGACACCGCAACTATTCAGTCGGCAAGGTATCTTCAAGGCCTACGTTGCTACCACAATCGCAATGTCTGTGGCCGCGCCTTTTTGGTTGGGGACCTCGTTTTGAGGAAAATACAAACCACCAAAGACATGCATAAATTATCCCCAACTTGGGAAGGGTCGTTCATTATAGCCGAGGTTACGCGGCCAGGCGCCTACCGACTGAAGACCGAAGACGGCGCTCTCATCAGCAACTCATGGAACATAGAATAACTACGTCCTTTCTATACCTGAGTTCTATACTTTTCATGTCTACAGTTCTTCTGACTCACTACGCCGCTTGTATCAACCGAGTAGTGAGTCGGGGGCTGCATGTATATATGTGTCCTGTCAATAACATACGAGCTTATTTCACTTCGGTTATGAAGCCTTACTACGACTGTCACGTTTGCTCGAGTACAGCTTCTTACTTCGAGCGTTTTTTAAGTTCCGACAGACTAACTCGGTGCATACTACACGGTCGAGTAAAGCTAATGACGACTGAATAATAAGCTTGGCGACATTACATACATATTTACACATGCTTGTTTAACAAAAGTTTATATGCACCGACTACATAACATATTGCCCTCACAGACCCAGGTCTCGGGTAATTATTTCTGCAGTCGGCTTCGCCCGGGCGATCAGCTCCAGCGCCTCCTCTGGCGTCGTCTCTTCGGCAAACCCCTCCCCCATGGCTTCAATATCCGCCCTGGGGTATATGGATTTGGTCATCGCCAGGGTCTGGGCCACGCCGGCGACAACACGCTCATCCGAGTACCTTTTCAAGGCACTCGGTGCATCCTCGAGACGCCCCTCTATCTGGGGGATTTTGCTGCAGTTGGTTCCCACTGGGCGGGGATCTATGAGGTCAAGGAGCCCTTTCACGGACCCGACGAGGGCCTCCCGTGACTCCCTGATCAACCTTATCTCCTCTGTGTAGAACTGATACTGGGCCCGGACATTGGTTCTCATGTCTGTCCGGATCCGACGGCAAGTAAACTTGTCAAATTCGGCTACACACAGAATAACTAATTGATTGGCTAAGATCACAGTCAGGTGGAGGACTTACTTTCGTAGTCGGCCTCCCACCCAGCCACGGTCTTCTCCAATTCAGCCTTTTCCTTACCGAGCTTGACGACGGCCTCCTCCAACTCGGACTTCTCCCGCTCAAGCTCGGTGTTGGCCTTTGTCAGGTCGGCCTTGACCTTCTCAAGCTCGGCCTTGGCTTCTTCGGTCTCCTTCAGCTGCGATTCCCTCTCTGTTCGGGTCTTTAACTCAGCTTCGAGGTCTGCACCACAAATTAGCCAAGAGCTCAACCGTGCAGTCATGACACAACTGGGCAGTCGGGAACAACGCAGCTGGGTGAATACATCAACGGTTCGGTCGGGAAGATATACTCGGGGATTTTACCTCTGATCTTTCCGGCTAGGGCCCATGTCTCCGCCCTGAGCTAATCGGCGCCACTCTTCAGCCAGGCCTCCCTCCCCGCATGACGCGCCTCCATCTTGGCTTTCAATGCCTGGAGCTGCTCCAATTCTGCGAGGTGGGGAGCTACCTCAACCAAGATCTCCGTCATCACCTCATTGCGGTCAACAAGCTTTCGCTCAGGATAAAAGACGGATCAAGGACGGAGTCAGACATCAAAACAAGAAGATTGCCAAGGCTCTACCACAAGAATCATACTGCAACCCCTTGGGACCCGCTGATGGCGGCACGAAGCAGGCTTTCGTGCTCTCTCCTTGCAACGACTTCATCAAGCCTGAAGCTCTTCGCTATCCCATCATGAGCCGTCCATGTGAATGTCCGGGGCATCACGCGTGGAGGAGCTTCGATCCGGGGCAAATGCGGGATCTCCGGTGGTGGCGACGGCGATGGCGACAACCACGACGGCGACGGGGTCCTGGCCTCAGCGCCGCCATCCCCCACGACTTCGGGGACCGACTCAGGTACTCCGTCCGCGGCTTCCGCGACGAGCAATGCCTCGGGGGCTAAGGCCTCAGTCTCAGCAGCCACCTCCCGGTCGGGTGGCGATAGCGGCCCTGTAGTCGGGGCCACCTCGGTCTCAGTGACCAGGCTGGCCGCCGGCTCAACAGGTGTGTTCGCAGCCGCTGGCTCGGCTGGGGTAGGCTCATCAAGTGGGGCGGTCGGGTCAACCTCCTTGAGATCGATATCGGCCTGCTTCCTGCACGACGAAACAATGCGTCACGACACTGCTTCAACACACAAAGACTTCAGAAGACCCGGAGTAGCGCACCTCTTGGAGAACTTCAGCTTCTTGCCGGGCGACCTGCTCCCCGGCAGAGCGCTAGCTTCGGCAATCGGCCCGGTCGGCGTCACAGTCGGCGGTGGCGTATCAACCCGAGTCGGCCCCAACTCTGGTATGGTCGGCTCGAGCGCCTCCGCCCCTGGCGGCGTCTGCTCTAGCCAGCCCCTCGGAAGCGCCACGGCCAGGCTCGACAACGTCGGGCTCAAACCCGCAGGTCTCAACCTAGGACTTGACCGCTTGGGCGTCGCGGCGACGGCATCCTTTATTTTCAAGCTTCCGCTCACGGCGCGCGCCGTCATGGCCCCCTTGCCCCAGTATAAAATCAGCTTCTTCCCCGCTCCCTTGGAGTCGGGTTGGGCAGCAGAGGGACTCCTCGGCCTCTTCCTCGACGCGACGGCCGACAATGGACGGGAGTCTTTGTCACAACGCAAAATAAAATCCCAGGTAATTAGTGCCATGACCTACTGTCATTAGAATGCACAATTTAAAGTTTGCAAATATTTTCGAAACTCTCAATAGTAAAACCCTATCGGCAAAAATGGACCAACTCCTAACAGTGCAACAAACTTCACAGAAACATATATGGAAAACATGAACCCTATCATCAGGAATTTTGGATTAATTTATCTCCCAAAGAAAACACATAAAATGATAAGATCAAGGCACTGGAGAAATGAATTACACTGCAGAAAAACTGGGTCTGTGTGCCTAATTTGCAATTTTACCAAAGATGAACCAGACCACTTCTAACCACGAAATTTGGTCAGCACGTTAAACACATCTTTCTCTACCTCCAGTAATTTTCCCATGAATTATGCTCCTCATTAACTTAGTGAAACAGTAATGCAAAGACTGCAAGTTTGGACAGCTCACAAGATAGTCTCTAGAGACTTCTCCTCTCATCTCTCACTTCCAGATGGACCCCACAAGTCCTGGCCCACCTGTCAGCATTACTATAGCATGGGACTGTGTGATGCACCAGGAAACTCACCCATACTCCTCCACTCCTCCTAGGTCTTCACTACAAGGGCCCACAAGACATAGACTAAAGTTAGCCAAAGATATGTGGAAAGAGATTGTCTTACATGTGGGACCCACCCAGGGACACTGTGCAATGGGAGCAACTCAGCACTGCATGGTGAATGTGTCACTGCCTCCTTCTTCTCCCTCACCGCTCACAGGATCACAGAGTTAGGCACTGGTCTGGGAAACCTCGACCATTTCTCCTCCAACCTCGCCAGCAGAACGTCCTCCTCATCCTCTTCACTCTCCCACAGGAGAAATCCACAGAATCCCCAAAGATCACCGCCATCAAGCTCATTCTTCCCTCTGCCGAAGGTGTTCAGTTGAGCTCGAGGTTGCTCTGGTGAGCTCCATCCTTTCCCAACCACCGGAACACGATCCACCACTCCTAACCATTCCATTTTTGCACTTGGTTGCCCTAGGATCACCGGTCGAAGCCACCGTGCTTCGCTCTCCAATCAGCAGCGCCGCCGCCGGTGTCATCTCGCCGTTTCGGCTGATCCAGTACGTTGCCGGCCGAACCCTTGCGCCTCCAGCATTGCCTTGTCTCCAGAAGGCCGCCAACCGAAGGAATCGAGCTGTGGTATCCCGAAGCTCGAGATCGACACGTTCTTCCCTAACTCCGGTCATCGATCGGGTGAGCCATCCGTCGATTCCTTGCACTGAGACTATCTTTAAGAGATCCCTAACCTGCTAGACACCTCACCCCGATAGCAGATCCACCGGAGTAAGCCAGCGCCGTCGTCCAAAAGATTTCCGCCACCACCGGACCATCCCCTCTGCATTTGGACGGTCCACTCCAGCATCGCCGGCTCTGCTCTTCGCCATGCCGGACCATCCACTCCTAGTCCGGATGGTCCGTTCCATTATCTCGCGCCCTACTCTGCTCTGTCTCACTGGCCTGCGGGCCCAGGCTGTAAGGGAAATAAGAAAAGAAGAAAAATGTTAAACTGAAAGATTTTTCCAACAGAAAAATAGCCCAACTTTGTAAATCTATATCTTTGTCACTTTAACTCATTTTTGAGTGAAACCAATTTTGTTAATTCTATAAATTTGCGAACTTTAATACTGTGAAATAAAATAGTGCCACTTCTGTACAGAAAATACCCATAAAATATTATGAAGCAAAATTGACTTATTTTGGGCTTAAGAACTTGAAATATTTCTATAAAATTCACTGTAACTCCTTTTGAGGTAAACCAAATTTCTTTGGATTCATAAAATTGTGCTCTTTAATTTGGTAAAATAAAAAGTGAGAACTTCTGTGTAGGATTATTCTCTAAAAATGGAAATATCTATTATATACATCTTTCTACCTTAGAAGTTTATAAATTTCTAGAAAATTCATCCTAATAGCTAAAAATGTGAAACCACTTTTGTTAAACTCAGAAAATTGTAAACTTACTGTGGAAAATTTGTATTTGATAAAAATACCTCCCAAAATAAGCCTAATTAATTTGCTTACCTTTCCTTTTGGTAAACTTGTAAAATCTATATCTAAATCATTTTAAATCCAATTTCAGTGAACTCAATTTTGTTAGAACCAGTAGGTTATACACTTTCATCTAAAAATGAACACACAAATAGAACCTTAATGGGAAATGCAGGTTACCCCTAATACACTAGGGTGATACACAAATAATTCCAAATCTGCCATTTTCTGCGTATATGGCTTGTTATTTTTGTATCTCACAAACCAAAGATGCAAATGACTTGGTTCTTTTTCCTAAAATCTTATTAGGACATGCCCTACCTTCTGTAATTATCCCATAATTAATTGATTATGTTGCATAGACATGTTTAATTGCTTCTTATTTGCATATTGCTTCTTATCGATAGATTCTGAGGATACGGAGTACGTGGAAGTTCATCCAGAGCCTGAGTGTGACCCCTTGCTACAGCAAGGCAAGCGTCTAAGCATATTGAACCTATGTTTTCAATAAATTGATTTGTTTGTGAAAACAATATCTATATGCATGCTTCAGTCTGTTTAAAATGGGGAAAATGAGTAGAGTCAATATTACCCAATTGTATGCATTTCCATTCCTTGGTTATTGATGCCATGTTTATACATTGTCACCCCTGGTTAAGGACTTTGGGATACTTTTATTTTACCGAATGCTTAGCCATGCTTATTTCTAGACGTAGAAAAATCCGATAGATGGAGCTATCGGTATAAAACTAGTTTAATACGAATGAATGGGTTAAAATCTGACAAGAATAACCACTGAATAATAATTGAAAATATGTTGACTTAGACGGATGATAGGGCGATGAAGGGATGGTGTTTCCCCGATGCACGTAGCTCCATCTGGGTCGTTAAGGACCGAACATGTTGACGTCTATTCAAGCACCTTACGTACTTCCACACGCCGGGAGTGGGACGGCTTAACTCAGTAGCACGGGAGGCTGTGGCCATCTACGCCAATCCGTCAGTCGTGACGAGGGATTTCCGTTGGAGGACCTCGAGCGCGCCTGGCTGTGGCCAGAGGTGCCTCCCACGACGGTGAGCTCGCCTTAGTCATCACACACGCATGACTAAGTCGTCGGGGGCCCAGACGTGGTTTAGGTGGTTGGGGCTAAGCGTGCAAAAGGTTCTGTTGTGACCTCTAGTCCGCACTCAATGTGTAGAGTGTGGGTACCGGCAGGTACGAATCAAACTAGAGTGTAGCCGTTTGGCTTCTATCACATCATGTGGGTAAAGATGTACACCTCTGATCAGAGTAAGAACTATTCGAATAGCCGTGTCCACGGTTACGGACGACGCTTGATGTGTTCCTCAGTCATGTTAGCATCCAACTTGGGTTATGTGGTTATACCATGACTTAGGATAGTCATGGATGGATGGGTTTATATAAGGGATTTTTAATGTTAAATATGACTTGGCTTTAGTCATGAAAAATGGTGTGCTAGTGTAGCACAATTGTTTGGGCAAGGGTGGCCCATGGATGATGCTTAAAGCATGGTTTATGCTCATTTATGTTCCATTTTCAGTACCATATACTTGCTGTCTTAAATTTCAGATTGAGTTATTTCACAAAATGCTTATAGTTTCAAGTATTACTTGCTCAATAAAATCAGCTTTGTGCAAAATCAAGTCAATATAGCCTTCTTCCTTGATGTAGAAACCAGCATGATTCCTTTGTACTATTAATATTGTGTAAGTCTTGCCGAGTACCATTCGTACTCACGTTGCATACTTTTCAGGTGAGGATCACGACGACATTGGTGTGCTCTACTATTATCCCACCGTGGGTGGCGAGGATGATGTGTAGTTGATGTTAAGCTCTACCCCAGTCGGTTGCCCTGTTTGGGTTTGGCACCACTGGTTCTCGTCTTTTGTGTTTATATTCCACTGCAAATCTTTTGTGTCATTTTGTGATGAATTAGGGTGTGAACCCTCTATGTAATAGTTATAACTCTGCTGCTCGTTTATCCATATTTAGAGTACTTGTGATGTTTATCAATTGCTTGTGATGAAAGTGTGAGGCTAGTCGCTTTCCTGGGGACTAGCTGAACATGAGTATGAGTTGTGTATAATTGAGATGGTTGGGGGATAGCTATTGTGGTTCGAGTCCTCTGGGGTACGTATCGTGTTTGGTCGCCACCATCGAGTGGTTTGACGGGCGTATGACGGGGAGGACTGGCAAGCTATCCTTATGATTATCTATTTTGTACACTTCTCGGCATTTTGGACTTGTATTGTGAGTGGGTAAAGATTATGGCAAGTCTGCGATGAGGATGGATGGCTACCGTACTTATTTGGTTTTTATTCGAGACCCCATCCATCTAGATAGTTCGCGTTGCCGTAATAGTTACTCTTCATAATGCACTTCCGGGGTGCCCACAGTCTTCATCAAACTCCACGCACCACTACAAGAAAATCGGCAAGATACATCATATGCTGCCAGAAACTCAGACATTTGAGCCCGCAGGCATACGCCACGAAGGGAAGACGGATGTTACCTCGGTCCGGGGCCGGTTGTGCCTAAAAGACGGAATGCGTCTCTTCTTGTCTTCGGTTTCAATTACCCCGCTGGAGAAGTATCCGAACAAGGTCTCCGTCACCTTCCGCTCGTCGGCCGACTCCCGACTAACTCGGTCAGGGTCATTTTTTCCCTGATAGTCCCAGCCGAACGCGCTCCTCAACTTCAGGGGCTGGAAGCGCCGGGTCAGGAACCGCCTGGCTACCCAGGGACCAGTCAGGTCGGCCTTCTTGAAATTATCTAGCTTCGCCAGCAGCAGGTGCACTTGACCCATCTCCTCATAGGTCGGGTCCGCCGACCAATTCGGTGAAAACACCGGTGGCAAGCTGGTAAATGACCGCAAGGAGGGTGCCAGATTTGCACAATAGAACCACTCCTTGTGCCAGCCTTTCAAAGAGGATTTCAAGGGAAGATCAAGATATGACTTTTCCCTATCACCCCTCAATTGAAGACCAGCCCCCCCGATTACACTGATGTTAGATTTGGAGGGCTGAGGCTTAACGTGGAACAGATGCCTGAAGAAGAGGAAATGGGGTTCCACACACAAATAGCACTCACACAGAGTGACAAAAATAGAGATCTGAAGGATTGAGTTGGGGTTCAAATGCACTAACTCCAGCCCATAGAAATCAAGGATGCGGCGAAAGAAATCAGAAGACAGAAGGCACAAGCCTCGATCGAAAAAGGAGGCGAAAACTACCGTTTCTCCAGGTCGGGGATTTGGGCTCGACTCATCCCTGGCCGACCGCCAGCGAATCACTTCTTGGCTGGGCAACTTCAGCTCACTTTCCAGCCACTTCAGCTTCACCGAGCCGTAGTCCGAAATCAGCCAAGAACTCCCCGGCGCACCCGTGAGATCCGAAGTCCTCGGCATGACCGGAAGCAATGAGATTTGGGGGAAAGCGAATTGGGGGCTTGGAACAAGCGAAGAGGATTGAAATCACCCGAGTTCGGGTGGGGAAGGGCGCTAGCTAACCCTAGCTGAGCAGGCGGCAAAAAGTTGGGCGCGAAGGTGGAAGACGAAGCGGTTGGCTGATGTGGGGAAGATGAAGGAATCTTTTTCTCTCTCCCTATTTTTTATAGAGCCGATGCCGACTAGATGGGCCTGGGCCTACACAGTCAGCGTTGGGCCACCAAGATATGAGTTTCTACAGTAGCATGCTCCATGTGGGCCGCTTGCAGGCTGAGTTGAAATTATAGTGCTGGTGCTACTAACAGGAGCCGATGAGGTAAACAGATATGCTTCTTGAAAGCCTTATTGCTAAACACATACGTTTGGGCATCTGTTTTTATCTGCCAGGTCTCGAGGATATATCCTGACAAGGATCACAAGCTGGTCTTCATTACAATTGGAGATGCAGGTATCTCTCTCGAGTACACCTGACCACGCTATGGATTATTTTCATAAAGTGGTACTCGGCCTACATGCGTGGCCATCAATTGCCATGAGCAACATTTTACCCGCTGACATGATGCGGAAGAGTCTAACTTTCGAGTAGTGCACTACTCGGGTGAGACTATAAATATCTTTTCCCGCTGACATGATGCGGAGGAGTCTAACTTTTGAGTGGAACGCCACTCGGAAAAGACTATAAACCCCCTTTTCCAGCTGATATGACGCTGAAGAGTCCCATATACGAGTAGCATTCTACTCGGCAAGACTATAAACACATTCCGACTAACATGAAGTCGAAGAGTCCAACATACGAGTAGTCTCCTACTCGGCAAGACTATAAAGTTTATTCCGGTTGACATGATACCGAAGAGTCTCATATACCAGTAGTAATCTACTCGGGAAAGACTTCCAGGTTAAAGATCTTTGACTGTATGTTTAATTGTCTCCACAATTAAGCACAAAGTCGGGGGCTACACCTAATAGGTGCGCCTATTCGGCGCACACTATTCATATATCTTTATGAAGCCCTTCATAGCCTCGCTGCCAGCTGACATGAAGCAGGACTCGGGAGAAGACTTACTCGGACAAAGAGTACTCGGTCGCACTGCACTTGGGCAACCTTCACCGTGGAGGACGAGCACTCGGCATCAGCTGTGACTCAACTATGAAGGTCTCAGGGGCTACTGTGGAGGCCATGGGCCCCGGGTACCTCATTACTAGTACATGGGCCACTCGGATAAAGGATGGGCCGAACCATGTAATTAGAGATAAGATAGCACCCGGCAGGCTGTACCTTGTATAATAAGGAAACATAGTCTTAGTCGTATAGGACTCTATCTCTAAGAAGGAAATCCCTTGGTCGTATCCGACTGGGATCCTTATCATGTACCCCTATCCCCTAGTATATAAAGGGAGGCAGGGCGCCCTTCAGGGCAAGCACAACAAGAACAACCAGATCATCGATCTCCATACACCTCAGAGGAATAACACCTCAACTGGACGTAGGGTATTACCTCACCTTGAGGGCCTGAACCAGTATAATTCTCCTGTGTTCCTCTGCAGTCCACCGAATTCACTCTCGCCGAGTAGCCCCATAGTTTTATTGCTGGTGCAAAGTATCGACAGAGGTCTATCACCCGGATTGGCTAGCAAACCCAGTTCTGGTCCATAAGAAAAATGGTAAATGGTGCATGTGCATTGACTACACCGATCTCAACAAGGCATGCCCCAAGGACCCATTCGGTTTACCAAGAATAGACCAGGTGGTTGATTCAACTGCAGGGTGCGACCTTCTCAGTTTTCTCGACTGCTACTCGGGATACCACCAAATCAGCCTGAAAAAGGAGGACTGCCTAAAGGCATCTTTTATCATGCCATTTGGAGCATACTGTTATATCACTATGTCGTTCGGTTTGAAAAACACTAGAGCAACGTAACAACGGGCAATTCAGCGGTGCCAACACACTCAGATCGGCCATAACGTGGAGGCCTACGTCGACGACGTGGTGATCATTACCAAGTCCAAAGAAGACCTCATCGCTGACCTGGAAGAAACCTTCCAGAACCTTCAAAGATTCCAGATGAAGTTGAATCCGAAAAAGTGCACCTTTGGTGTGCCATCCGGCAAGTTACTCGGCTTCATCGTCTCGCATCGCGGCATCGAGGCTAACCCGGAGAAAGTCAACGCAATTACGAATATGGCTCCCCCGACTAACCAGAAGGACGTCCAGAAGCTGACAGGCAGCATGGCAGCACTCAGTCGGTTTATTTCCCGACTGGGCGAATGGGGCATGCCCTTTTTCAAGTTATTAAAGAAAGCGGACAATTTCCAGTGGACTCCCGAAGCCCAGCAAGCCTTTGAAGACTTCAAGACATTTCTCACATCACCCCCCGTGTTGGCGTCGCCCATGCCCCAAGAACCACTGATGCTATATCTGGCGGCAACTACTCAGGTAGTCAGCACGGTACTGGTGGTTGAGCGATCTGAACAGGGTCACATCCAAAAAGTTCAACGGCTAGTCTACTTTGTTAGCGAGGTCCTCGCTGACTCGAAGACGAGATATCTGCAGGTCCAGAAGCTGCTATATGGCCTACTCATTACTGTCCGGAAGCTGGTGCAGTATTTCCAAGCACATCAAGTGATGAGGACATCACTAGCTCGGATATAACCATAGCTACCTTATGTATTCATCAACCAAAGGTGCATGCTTTCTACATAAAATTTATGTGTTATATATTTGAACAGCCGTTACTGCACCATGAGTTTTATGTGTTCTCGTTTGCAGAGATACTTGCTTAGGTAAAAGGAAAGAGACCGTGCGCAAAGAATGCATGGATGATCAAAGGAGTTGATTGGGGACTAAACCAAGACCTTACCCAAGTCTACTACTACATCACCACGTCACTTTTGGTCCATAGAAGGCAAGAGATGAAGTTCTGCATGTTTTGGATTCGGATTCGGGCCTCCTGACAGCATCAACTTCATACGGATCTAGCCGCTGATCTAGGACTTTTGGGGCCCATGAGTACTTGTTAGAAAGCTTATGGAGTCTATTTTCAGATGGTTTTGGTTCCACATCCAAATTCCTCCTAAGCTGTCCGAAATCATCGAAACAAGACACATACCTCTTCCAGTCCGAGTCTGTTTTGGGCCTTGGGCCTTGTAATTGTGTCGTGGACTAAGCCCAAGGGGTGTGCACCCTAGGGATAACCCTAGAACGTCCTAACTCCTATATATACAGTAGCCATCGTTGTTTAAAGGTGGGTTTTGCTTAGATTAATCTGTCTTTGAATAGTTTTGCCGTTTATCGGTTTGTGAGACCCCAACTTCGAGAATATAATCATTCATCTGCAAGTGAGTTGCAATCTTTCTTGTTCTTGCTTGTATTCTTCGATTCGCATGCAGGGATTAACCTTCGTGGTGAGATCAACCGGGCAGTGCACGGTTGATTATGAGAGGAGACGTGGTGCTGCGATTGCAGGGTTCGGGTCTTGGTGATCAGAAGCCGGATCATGAGTGTCGATTCTCCACCAAATCGAGAGTTATCCTTACCTAACGGAAGCTCAGGCACCCCGTTGCCATCATCAAGTCACGATGGTCACATCGTTTCCACCCGGGGACGTCCTTCATAACCACGAGGCCACTGGCCGAATCGCTAAATGGGCGCTTGAGTTGATGGCGTTCGATATCACCTTTCAGCCACGGACAGCAATCAAATCACAAGCTCTAGCCGACTTCGTGGCCGAGTGGACAGAAGTTCAACTGCCTACATCAATAGTGAAGCTAGAGTACTGGACAATGTACTTCGATGGTTCCCTACGGATCGGCGGCGCCGGGGCTGGTGTCGTACTGACGTCGCCCACCGGCGAAAAACTCAAGTACGTTTTACAGATCCACTTCCCGGCTTCCCACAATGTCGCTGAGTAACTCCGCATTGCTATATCACTAGGCATACGTCGACTGGTTGTGCGTGGGGATTCTCAACTCGTGGTGAAGCAAGTCATGAAGGACTGGACATGTCTCGATGATACTATGGCGGTATACTGTCAGGAGGTCCGCAAGCTGGAAAACAAATTCGACTCGCTAGAGATAACACACGTCCTACGACAATACAACAACACCGCAGATGAATTGGCAAACATGGGATCCAAGTGAGAAGTGGTCCCAACAGGAATCTTTGTCGAGCAACTCATGGAGACATCAGTCAAGAAGAAACCAGTACTAGAGCAGTCGGGAGGCGAACCTACACCGGCTACAAATGAGGTGCTGCACATATGTCATGATTGGTGGGCTCCTGTTCTCAAATTCCTCCTGGATGATGAACTCCCAGAAGATCGCAGTTAGGTCGAGCAAGTCAAACGTCGAAGCAAGAGTTTTCTACTAGTCGGAGAAGACCTGTACTGAAGAAGCGCATCCAGTGTTCTCATGCGCTGTGTAACCACCGAGGAGGGCAAGCAGATCCTGCAGTTGATCCACTCGGGCATATGTGGCAACCATGCCGCATCCAGGACGTTAGTCGAAAAGGCTTACCGGCAGGGATTTTTCTGGCCAACAGTAGTAACAGACGCCAAAGACATCGTTCGCACATGTGAGGGTTGCCAGTTCTACTCAAGACAAACCAATCTACCAGCCCAAGAACTCCAAACAATCCCAATCTCTTGGCCCTTTGCAATATGGGGGCTTGACATGGTCGGGCCTTTCAAGAAAGCGCTAGGAGGGTTCACACACTTGTTTGTCATAGTGGATAAATTCACCAAGTGGATTGAGGCCAAACCCGTTGCAACCATAACAGCGGCACGAGCAAAGGACTTCATTATGAGTATACTATAAAGATTCGGGGTCCCTAACCGCATCATCACTGACAACGGCACTCAGTTCACGGGCGGCTTTTTCAAGATTTATGTGAAGAATTCAGCATCAAGATTTGTTATGCCTTTGTGGCACACCTGCGGAGCAACGGGCAAGTTGAACGAGCCAATGGTATGGTCTTACAAGGTATGAAGACTAGGATATTCGACCGACTACAACCATACGTGGGCTGGTGGGTACAAGAACTCCCATCTGTTCTCTGGTCTCTCAGAACCACGGTTAGTCGGGCAACAGGACAATCCCCTTTCTTTCTGGTCTACGGTGCTGAGGCTATGCTACCAACTGAGTTAGAGTTCGGCTCTCCACGAGTTCGGGCTTACTCAGAAGATATCTCAAACAATACCTGATTGGTCGAACTAGATCAGTTGGAAGAAACGAGGGACATCGCAACAGTCCAGTCGGCAAGGCATATTCAAGGCCTGCGTCGCTATCACAATCGCAATGTCCATGGCCGCGCATTTTTGGTCGGAGATCTCGTCTTGAGAAAAATACAAACCACCAAAGACAGGCATAAACTATCCCCAATCTGGGAAGGGCCGTTCATTATAGCCGAGGTCACGCGGCCAGGCGCCTACCGACTGAAGACCGAAGACGGTGCCCTCATCAGCAACTCATGGAATATAGAACAGCTACGTCCTTTCTATACCTGAGCTTTATAATTTTTCATGTGTACAGACTCTCTCTGACTCACTATGCCGCTTGTATCAACCGAGTAGTGAGTCGGGGGCTGCATGTATTATATGTGCTTTGTCAATAATATACGAGCTTGTCTTACTTAAGTTATGAAGTTTCACTACGACTTTGTTACGTCTGCCCGAGTACAGCTCTCTGCGGTGAATGATTTTATTAAGTTCCTATAGACTAACTCGGCGTAGACTATATAGCCGGGTAAAGCTAATGACAACTGGGTAACGATTCAGGGCTTGGCGGCATTGCACATATATTTACACATGTTTTTTACAAAAGTTTATACATACCGACTACATGATCCGTTGCTCTCACAGACCCAGGTCTCGAGTGATGGTCTCGGCAGTCGGCCTAGCCTCAACTATCAGCTTCAGCGCCTCCTCAGGCGTCGTCTCCTCGGCAAACCCCTCCCCGATGGCTTCGATGTCTGCCCTTGGGTAGATGGACTTCATCATTGCTAGGGTGTGGGCCACACTGGCAACAACATGCTCATCCGAGTACCTCTTCAGGGCACTCGGTGCATCCATAAGGTGTGCCTCAACCTAGAAGAGCGTGCTAGAGCTGGCTTCCTCATCGCGAGGATCCATCATGTCAAGGAGCCCTTTCACGGACTCGACGAGGGTCTCCCATGACTCCTTGACGACCCTTATCTCCTCTGCGAAGGCTTGAAATTGGATTTGGGCATTGGCCCTAGCAGCTACCCGGGTTCACAAACAAGTAAACTTGTCAGGCAAGACTGTAGATGGAATAATTAAAGGATTGGTTAAGAACATTGTCAGGGCGGGGACTTACTTTTGTAGTCGGCCTCCCACTTGGCTATGGTTTTCTCCAGTTCGACTCTTTCCTTCTCGAGCTTTGTATTGGCCTTCTTCAAATCGGCCTTCTCTTGCTCAAGCTCGGTATTGGCTGTTGTCAGGTCGGCCTTGTCTTTTTCGAGGTCGGCCCTAGCCCTCTCAGCCTCCTTCAACTTTTCCTCTCCCTCCGTCCGGGTCTTCAACTCGGCTTCGAGGGCTGCACGACAGATTAGTCAAGAACTCAACATTGCAGTTAAGACACAACTGGGCATCCGAGAAATAACACAACTGAAAAAATATATTAAGGATTTGGTCAGGAAGAAATGTTCCGGAGGCTCACCTCTTATCTTCTTGGCTTGGTCCCAATTCTCAGCCCTGAGCTTGGTGACGCTCTCCCTTAGCCAAGATTCTCTTTCCTGGCTGCGCCCCTCCACTTTGGCCTACAGGGCCCGGAGTTGGTCCAGTTCTTGGAGCTGGGGGGTGTTCGGGTCAGCAGTTCGTGCATTTTCTCCAAGCGATCGATGAGCTTCTACTCAGGGAGCAACAAGTCAAAGCGGAGTCAAGCATCAAGAAACGCTACCAAGACTCCAATACGATGGAATTCATACCTGAATCCCCTGGGACGCGGCGAGAGTGGCGCGAAGCACATCTTCTTGCTCCTTCTGGGCCGCTGCCTCATCAACCTTGTAGCTCCGTGTAATCCCGTCAGGCGCTATCCACTGGAATGTCGTTGGGAACTTGCGCGGAGGGGCCTCGATCCTGGGGAGGTCAGGTCTGTCCGAACGAAGAGATAGCGCCGATGACGACGACGATGACCAGGATGACGATGGGCTCCTGGCCCCCAGTTTGGCCGGCCCCGAGGCCTCGGGGACTAGTTCAGGAGCCACAGCGGCGGCTTCAGCATCAGGTGCTGGCTCAGGAGCAGTGGCAATGACTTCGACTACGGGCACCGGCTCAGGGACTGAAGCAGCAGTTTCGGGAACCGCCCCTTGATCGGCTAGGGTTAGCAACTCCACAGTTGGGGCGGTCTCAATCTCTACAACTAGGGCCACCGCCGGCTCAGCGGGTGTGCTCGCTGGCTCTGGATGAGCTAGGACAGGGTCGATAGCAGGGGCAGTCGGCGTAGCTTCCTTGAGATTAATGTCAACCCACTTCCTGCATAACAAGTCAAGCATTAAAATGCTACCACAGCAGACAAGATTTTCAGAAGATCCAGAACAACCTACCTCTTGGAGAATTTAAGCTTCCCTCCGATTGTCCAGGCCCCGGCGGTGTGCTATGGCCTGCTGTAGATCCAGTCGGCGTGGCAATCGGTGGTGGCGTTGTCGTCCGAGTCGGTCCTGTTCGCGGTACGGCCGGCTCGGGCACTTGGGTACTTGGCGGTGCTTGCTCTGACCACGTACTCGGCGGTATTCTTGCCGGGCTCGACGAGGTTGAGCTTGGCCATACTGGCCCTGGCCTGGGGCTTGATGCCCTAGGTGTTGCGACGGTGGTGTCCTTTATTCTCAGACTCCCGGCCGTGACACTCGGCATCACAACCTTCTTGCCCTGGTCTATAACAGGCCTTTTCCCCGCTCTCTTGGAGTCGGGTTGGGCAGTGGGAGGGCTTCTCGGCCTCTTCTTCTTCGATTTGGTGGCCGACAACGGGCGGGAGTCATCATCAAACTCCTCGCACTACTACAGATAGTTCAACAACATATATCACACAATGCTGGGCAATTACAGACACATATCCACAGGCATTTATCACAGAAGAAGGACAAAGGTTACCTCGGGGAGGGGCCGATTGTGGTTATAAGCTGTGATGGTGCGTTTTACATCCTCGGTCTCGATTACCCCGCTAGAGAAATAACCGAACAAGGTTTCAGTTATCTTCTGCTGGTCAGCCGACTCGTGGCTTTCTCGGTCAGGGTCATACTTCCCTTGGTAATCCCAGCCGAATGCGCTCCTCAGCTTCAGCAGCTGCACGCGCCAGTTCAGAAAACGCCTGGCCACCCAGGGCCCGGTTAAGCCGGCTCGCTTGAATTTCGCCAGTTTCTCCAGCAACTGATGCACTTGGCCCACCTCTTCGAAGGTTGGATCTGAAGACCAATTGGATTAGATAGCCGGTGGCGAACCGGTGAGCAGAGGCAGGGAGGGTTCTAGACTAGAGCAGTAGAACCACTCTTTATGCCAACATTTCAAGGAGGATTTCAAGGAAAGATCGATATATGTTTTCTTCCTCTCGCTCCTCAATTGAAGACCAGCCCCCCCAATCACCTAAACATTATTCTTTGAGGGCTAGGGCTTAACATGCTACAAATGTCTGAAGAAGTTGAAGTGGGGTTCCACACCCAAGAAGAACTCGCAAAGAGTCATGAATATGGAGATTTGAAGGATTGAGTTGGGATTCAGATTCACCAACTCCAACCCGTAGAAGTCAAGGAGACGGCGGAAGAACACGAAAGAGGGAAGAAACAAACCCCGGTCAAAAAAGACGCAAAGACAACAGTTTCTCCGGATTGGGGATTTGGAACTGACTCACCCTTGGCCGGACGCTAGTGGATAACGCCTTGGCCTTGCAGCTTCAATTGACTCTCCAGGAGCTTCAGCTTCACCGAGCCACAATCTGAAGTTGGCCAGGCATTCTCAGACGCACCCGCAGGATTCGAGGCCCTCGGCATGATTGGGGCAGAGAAATTTGGGGGAAATGCGATTGGGGGCTTCGAATTGACGAGAAGGATCGGAATCACCCGAGTTCTAGTGGGGAACAGCGAGCAGCAGTGAACCCTAGCAAGGCGAGAAGCAAAATTTTGGCGCGGAGGTGGAAGATGAAACAATTGGTTGCTTTGGGGAAGATGAAGGAATCTTTTCTCTCTCCCCATCTTTTATAGAGCTTGTGCCGGCTAAGGGGCTTGGGCTTACACAGTCGGCACTAGGCCACCAAGATATGAGTTTCTACAGTAGCACGCTCATAATGGGCCGCTCACGGGCTATGTTAAAATCGCAGTGCTGGTGCTACCAACAGGAACCGATGAGGTAAACAGATATGCTTTATGAAAGCCTTATTACTAAAACACATGTGTTTGGGTATCTGTGTTATCCACCAGGTCTCGAGGATATATCTTTATAAGGATCACGAGCTGGTCTTCATTAAATTTGGGGATGCAGGTATTTTTCTTGAGTACACCTGACCATGCCATGGATTTATTTTCAGAAAGTGGTACTCGGCCTACATGCTTGGCCACAAGTTGCCATGAGCAATATTACTCCAGCTGACATGACGCTGAGGAGTCTAACTTCCGAGTGGGACGCCACTCGGGAAAGACTATAAACACCCTTTTTTCCGGCTGACATGAAGCTGAAGAGTCCCATATATGAGTAGCATGCTACTCGGCAAGACTATAAAACATATTCCGGTTGACATGATACCGAAGAGTCATATACCAGTAGTATACTACTTGGGAAAGACTACAGGGTTAAAGATCTTTGACTTTATGTTTAATTGTCTTCACAATTAAGCACAAAGTCGGGGGCTACACCTAATAGGTGCGCCTATTCGGTGCACACTATTCATATGTCTACATGAAGCCCTTCATAGCCTCGTTGCCAACTGACATGAAGCAGGACTCGAGAAGAAGACGCACTCAGACAAAGAGTACTAGGGAGCAACGCACTCGGGCAATCTTCATCGTGGAGGATGAGCACTCGGCATCAGCTGTGACTCAAGTATGAAGGTCTTAGGGGCTACTGTGGAGGCCATGGGCCCCAGGTACCTCATCACAAGCATATGGGCCACTCGGATAGAGGATGGGCCGAGTCTTGTAGTTAGAGATATAGTAGCACCCGGTAGATTTTGCCTTGTACAAAAAGGAATATACAATCTTAGCCGGGTAAGATGTATCTCTAAGAAGAAAATCCCTTGGCCGTATCCGACTGAGATTCCTATCTTGTACCTCTGCCCCCAATATATAAGGGGAGGCAAGGCGCTCCCTGATGGCACGAGATCATTGATCAACACAAATCCTCAAAGGAATACCACCACAACTGGACGTAGGGTATTACCTCACCTCGAGGGCCTGAACCAGTATAAAATTTCTCTGTGTTCCTTTGCAATCCATCGAGTTTCCCCTTGTCAAGTAGCCCTATAGTTATATTGCTGGTGTAAAACATCGACAGGGCGGCATGGGAGCATGGCGGTGCAGCTGGGGCCAGGGTGGCGTGGGCCGGGGCAAGCAGGGGTAGGCCTGTAACACCCTGGAATTATCCCTATATAAAATATTGTGAAAAAGGAATTTTTAGAAATTAAATTAAAAGTCTCAAGGAGTGAAAAGAATAAAATTAGAGGAAAATCTAAAGAAAAATGGGTTGAAGATAATTTTAGAAAATTCCTTGCCTAATTATTTAATTTCTTGACTTTTCTAGGAATTATTTGATGAGGGGGGTATTTTTGGCAAAATAAACAAGCTCACAGAATTAAAACAAAAAGAAAAGAGTTTAAAAATCCCTTCATAGTCTCTGGGCCATTTTCAGCCTATTACTGTGCGCAGCCCATCCCCCTCGCGCGCGCCCGACGGCCTGTGTCCGCTCGTGTCGCCCACAGCCACCGACAGGTGGGGCCCGTTGGCCGGGTCGTCGTCTTCCTCCCACCGGGGCGTACTGTTGCACCCAAGCGCTGCCGCCGTAAACCTCACCAAATCCGTTCGTCTCGGCCTCGATTTCCCCAACTTAGTTGGGAAAAACGGAGTCCTTATCCCCCTCTACCTAATCCCCAGGAACCCGGAGCTAAATCGCGCGGAAATCGGAAACCCGAAGCTTCCCGAACCGGCCTCCAATCCCTAACCGGTGCCGCCACAAAACCCGTCGAGTCCGAGCCGGAATCCGCCTCTCTCCGCCTTAAATAGTGATCTCAGAACCGCTAGGATCGTTTTCGCCCATTAGATCGAGCTCTAGCTAGCCCTAGCCGTCTCTCCGTGTCTCGCGCTTGCTCCGCCGCTGTCGCCGAGCTTCGTTCGCGCACCGCCGTCGCTCCAGCCGCTGTTCAAGCCTGCCACCGCCTCGGTTAGGTTCGCCGGAGCCCGTAGAAGCCAGGCCACCGCCGCTTAGCCCTTGGGAACCGCCGGAACACCGCCGTCGACGAAGACCCAAAACTTTCCATCGCCGAGCTTCGTTCACGCACCGCCGTGGCTCCAGCCGCTGTTCAAGCCCGCCGCCGCCTCGGTTAGGTTCGCCGGAGCCCGTAGAAGCCAGGCTGCCGCCTCTTAGCCCTTGGGAACCGCCGGAACACCGCCGTCGACGAAGACCAGAAGCTTTCTGCCGCCTCAAGCTCGCCGCCGGCCGTCTCCGCCGCCGTTCTTCGCGGTTTCACCCTTGGTAATGATCGCCTTGACCCCCTTTACCCTTTCCCACTCTCCCCGTGCGTCGCCGCGCCGCCGATCACTGTTGACCATCGGGTTTAGTGCCACCGCCATTCTGTAGCTGCCGTGGCCACCGACGTGGTCGCCGTGTAGGCGCCAGCTCGGCGCCACTTCAGCGCCGTTAGCCGATCCGATCAGGATCAATGTCAGCCGTTGGATCTCCTCGGTTAGATCCCACCCGTCCGATCACAGTGAGATCACCTTGACACGTGGCTAGATCTCGGCCGTCCGATCAAAACCCTAGAACCCTAGCCGTCGGATCCCCCTCGTGGACCACGGTGGACTCAGTCCACCATGGACCCGAACCGTCGCCTCGCTGACAGTGGGCCCCACTGGTCAGCCGAGAGTCTCCTCTCTCCTGTGACATCATAAATCCCTTTTCCCAAATAGAATTAATTCAATTATGACGCAATAAATCAGGTTAATTCCTTTAAATAGGCTATAAAAGGGTTAAAACTTCTAAAAATCATAACTAATTCATACGAACTCGATTGCGTCATTTCAAGTCTCTAATTTCTCTAAAAATCATGAACTATCCATTAAAAATATAATATTGTACTGTTCATGTGTGTTGATGTACTGTTTTGCTCATTTTGTTTATTGCTTATAGCTACCGACGTTCAGGAAGGGATGCAGTTTTTCGAGGCAGGTGTTGAAGACTATGTGGAACTGCAAGGCAAGTCACACAGCTTCCTCTTTCTCATTGAACATATTGTTCCTATGATTAAAGCTATGTTTTCCTTCAACGCTGCATTTATTTTGGAATGTCATCGGGACAGGGAAACCCTAACCTTTGTTTATGGCCCCTTTGATTTGATCACTTGACATTGTGCCTATGGGATAATTTTGACTAGCTACCTTTATTTACTGGTTAGCTAGAATAACTCTAGGACCCTACTTAGCCATGCCTAGCAAATAATAGAATAACTTATGGGTTGTCACAGTAACTCTATTCTACTATTCAGTCACATGAAATGATGTTCCATTTACGGCAGTGGTCGTACGAGGACATTTTAATGGTTCACTAAAACTTGAATAAAAGGTGGGTTGCGAGCACCAGGGTTTGGAAATGTTGCTAGCGGTGCTCGTGATAGTTCAGGACGGTTCGCGACTACTCGTTGCGAAGCAACACCCATGCTAACCACAGCTAGTATGGGCAATGGTGGAACGAAAGTGTAGTACGTTCAACCGGGTCCACCATGGTGTGTTGTGGCTGTGTCAATAAGACCACCATGGCTGCGTCATTAAGTCCATGTCCTGGGCGTTGGGCCGTCTCCTAGACGAGGTATCTGATCAATCCTACCGGAGACTGGTGGTCCAGCGGGTGGCTCTCTTGTTGTGCGGATTACATGGATATCACAATTCCTTTCCGAGATACCGTGGTGGTATTTAGGGACATAGTGATGTATTATGGAGTTGTGTCTTGTGGGTAAATTGGTACACCTCTGGCCAGAGTAAAACTGTTCGAATAGCCGTGTCCATGGTTAAGGGCGGCCTAGCAATGTTTTCTGTGATTAGTCCCACTATGCATAAAACTTGATGGTTGAACAGTGGAACATGTGTAGCTCCAGGTTGGAGTGGTTGGGCCTATACCGTTTTGGTGAGCGGTATAGTGTTGATCAATATTGCTATTTAACTAATGTTTTATTACTCTCTCAAATGTACTATTACTTGCTTTTATGCAAACTTGAGCCATATTATGCCATCCTTTGTTATCCCATGCACTTGCATATTTGCTGTGTGGCTTGTGGAGTATGTCCTGTACTCACCTTGCAATCAGCAATCATCATTCAGAGGAGGACTACAGTGAAGAGGACTACTTGGAGGACTGAGCGGGAGCCCCGATCAAGGCGTGGAGTGGGAATCGTCACGCTGTTATTTATTTATCCACTGTTAGAACCTTATTGTTTTGAGAGGTACCATTCACCTCTGTAATAAATGCTTTCATTCACCTCTGTAATAAATGCTTTCACTATGTAAACAATTACTTTGATTATCTATTTTGTCATGTGTGCCTCGGTTGATTCCTGGACGAGGATTTACACACAATAAAACTCTAGAATTTTGGATAGAAATTCTGGGTGTGACAAGTTGGTATCAGAGCCACATTGACTGTAGGAAAAGCCCCTTGGTACCCTTAGAGCCCTCTGAAAAAGAAAGAAAAGAATTTTTTTTTAAAATTAGCACTTTTCTCTCCTCTTTCTCTTGCAATTTACTACTTTTGTCTTAATTAGTACTGTACATTCATTACCGTACTGGTTATGACCTGATTTTATTAGCTCTTTACTCTTTCACTCGAAACAAACCTTGTTTTGTTAATTTTGTTAAATTGATACATTTTTCTTCCATACTTTGTAGATGGACAAGTGGAAGCCAGTACATCTATTCGGAGTGGGTGGATTCGAGAAGGAGTTACGAGATATGGCCTTCGCCATAGGGTACAATCCAGCCCCAGAATATAGACAAGTCACTCACAACCCCAGTGAAGAGAAGTGTTGTGTCTGCCTCACGATTTCAAGTGAACGGGAGGGAGTCCCATCCATGTTTTTTGAAGCTGGAGGAAGGATTTATGAGCATGCCTGTCAAGAAGTAGCTTTGGTGGCTATTGGAGAACTTCGTCAGTGTTTTGCTGTCCGTCTGAGGAATACAGCCTATCGCTACAATCCGGCAAGAACCCACAACGATGAGTACAGCAGTTATCAGGACCCCGGAGCAGAGAACAGTGCAACCACTCAACGACTAGTAAGGATGTTGAGTGCCATGGACGATGTTCAGGTAGAGGTGGTGATCGCAGCTCATGAACGGGAGAATGAGAATTGCACCAAGATCTGTAGGCTACAAAACCAAGTGGACCGATTGAAGCGAGAGTTGGCCTTGGCCAAAGGAGAAGCACCCCCTAGAGGAGCTAAGATCCGCACTACTGCAAGGAAGAGAGTTCGTCTTCCACCTCGGATTCAGTTGGCGCCAAGGACCCGTTTACTCAATGACCAGGTCCTATTACGGGTAGTTCCACCGGTGGCATACGCTGATGATGCAGAAGAAGACTGAGAGGAGTCAGAAGCCAGCACCCCTTCGGAGGGATCAGAGGACAGTGGAGCTCGCACTCCATCGAAAGTGGAGTGGGGTGATACTCAAGATTACAAAGCAGAACCTGAACACAACTCGGATGCCAGAAGAAGCCCTTTGCCCCGTTGAGAAGCCTTGGTAGCACCTTAGCATCAGTTACCCTAGATCGTTGTGTTAGCAGTTGTGTGATTAGGAAATGCTTGTGTGTGGGGTTTAGTCAGCAGTTATGTCAGGGTGTGGTGATGTAACTGTTTATATTAGGAGTTTCTTGATGGGGTGAGTTTAAATTAGATAAATGTTAACCACTCAGTTCAGAGCAAATAAAGTGATAGTTTAAGTAATATGAAACCCGTCTCAAGGGCGTTTCCCTTTCTCCTCATCTTTGCTCTGCAGATAGTGAACACACGTAACGGTGGTAATCATGATGGCAACGGTGGGGACAACAATCGCAGAGGAGTACCCAATGGACCGCCTGTTGACGTCGAAAACCCGCCGGGGGCCATCCGGCGTCTGGGAGACACGCGAAGGCCTGGGAGATTTGCTTCACTCTAGTGCAGGTCCTAAAATCTTGAGGTTCGTAGGCGTGCCAGTCAATTTGACCCTGCAATTGACAAGGAGAAAAAATGTTAAATTCGTGAGCCAATCGGCTGGAAGCCGGCTTGGACTCATCTCATCGGCCGATGGCCAATTTGTACTTAGCACTTACACATCGACTGGAAGTCGATGATGGCATGAGCAATAGCGGAATAATAAACAAATATTAAACTAGCCGATCATTGAAGGGATGCTCGAAAATCGGCTGTAAACTGATAAAGTAAATAGGCAAGATGCGTAAACAAATAGATTAAACAAACTCCAGCCGATCGTGGTTAAGATTACTAATGTCGTCGTGGAGATACTGCTCGTACCCATGCCCGGGCCCTTGCTCGTGCCCGCCTCCGGGATCTTCGTTCGCTTTCCGTACCCATGCCCGGGTTCTTGCCTGTACTCGTGCCCGTGCCCGGGTCCTCGCTTGTACCCGTGCCCAGGAACTTGACTGAGCTCATGCCCGGGGTCAGTAGAGTAAACCAATCGGCTGGCCCTTAGCCGATCGTAATAGTAATGCAAGCAGGAATGCATAGCAAAGCAAGTAATATAATCGGCTATATTTAATAAAAGATAACTTATCGGCTAGGCACTCCGATAAAAACACCACATCAAGTCCATCGGCTCATCAAGAGTAAAGTTATTATCGTCAGTCTAGTAGATTGGACCCAACCGTTGCAGCACAGACTGATGATGATAACAAGATCTCGATAGGCCGATAGATCTGATGCGATCGTGATGTAAAATACGATAACTTATCGGCTATACACCCCGATAAGATGCTTACACACAAGGTATCAACCTAGCAGGAACGATTTATCACTGGCAGTTTAATAGGTCGGACCTAACCGATGCAGCACAAACTGATGATAAACCGCTCCCAGTAAGCCGATGCGATCGACGCACGCGTGATGTGATATACCTAATCAATCTATGAGATCAAACTGAACTGATGCAGCCATAGATAAAATAAATATATCGTGATAAGCCGACTACCATAAACTGACTAGAATATCGGACCTAACCGAGGAAGTCCTAGCTGATAGGTAGCTGGGGTGACGAGACTTACCCTCTCGCAGGAGGTCGAACTTAACCGATGCAGCCTGGCTCGAGAAGCAAAAACCCATCGAAAAGGGTGGCGATGCGCCAAATTTGATTGATCAAGAGATATCTTACAAGGTCCCCGGGCGTACGTATTTATACCCCGAGTTACATGAGTCCTTATTGGACACGGTATGTGATTTTCTAATTACAACAGAAAACGCTAATAAGACCCGACCGGACACAAGGTCAGGTTTCCTAAAGATAAGTGCTTGCCTAATTAATAGATATAGTAAATAACTGCCATACAGCGGTCTTCACGGCTCCCTCCCAGAATCGGTCTCCTCTGGATCAATTTCCGCCAGTTGACTGCAATTTTCCCCTTGACTGAATCTGATACAGGGCCTTACCAAATTTTGGCGTCAAAACACATGCCCCCCAATTTCGGAGTTCTGCTATAGGACTTCGAAATTCTTTCGTTTTGAGCCTCTAGATTTCTTCCATACCGAGGCGACCCAAGGTAGCCCACTTGCCATAATTGTTTGAAACAGTGCCAACGGCCTCGATTCCTGCCCGGTCATCATATCTCTATAAAACGCTTCGTCTCCCTAGCCTTTTTTACGCTTTCACATCACCAGAGCACCACCGCTTCATCTTCCAAAGCTTCGACAAGCTCTAGCGAACCCAGACGAACCGTCGCAGTCTTCTTCTTCGGCCGTTGATTCCTGCATTTCTCCTTCTCTCGCGATGGCATCAGCATCCGCAGTCCCTGAGGTAATCTTCCTGCCTGATTATTTTTCCGATTTTGTAGCCTAGATGCATCCAACCCGCCATGTTCTTCGCCTGTTCTTTATCGTGTTGTTGTTTACTGTAGCATCTTAGAGACCAGATCTTGATCCTAGCCGCCGATTACCCGAACTTTTTCTATCATGGCCCCATGGGTAGCGAAGATCCCACAGATTTCATAAGCGCCGAGACCCAACGTATTGCTTTCAAGAACTCGGCCATGCTAGTCAGTGACTAGACCAATAGCTTCAGGTCATGGCTGAGCAAGCTGCCTGGGTGGAGAGATTGGTATATCAAAGTATCGGGTGCGAAGAGAACCTACTGGGAAGAATCACATATCAGCCACTGCATCAACCTCTCTCTGGCCAATATGGAAAGGAATGAACCTCTGCTTGCATCGGCCTCATACTTCTGGTCTGACGCCCTCAACGCCTTCATGTTCGGGCATGGGCCGATGACCCCCACCTTGCTAGATGTGACTATGCTCACCTGTCTCGACACGACGAGCTACATCGACCCCTTCGAGCTCCGATTCAAGCCTGCTCATTGGCTCCAAGCGAAGAACATCGGCGGCTGGTCTAGGTACATATCCATTCATAATATGGGAACTGGATCAGTCGATGACCGGGAACATGTTGCTTTTCTAACTTATGGCTGGAACGGTTTGTTTTTGGTGGCGCAACCCTTGGTCCAACGATCAACATGCAATGTTTGGCAGATTGCCTGGTTGATCGAAAACAGATCCCCTTGGGGCAATTCCTCCTTGGCGCTACCTACCAGCTGCTTCACCAAGTAGCAGCCAAGCTATCGGCCGGCCAGCCCATCGGCCATATCGGGGTCCTTGGTGGTTTTGTGGAATCTGGCTCAATGTCTACACCTCCAAGGCCTTCTTTGGGACTTCTTTTCTCAACCAATCCTTTCCAGCCGATTACACAGAAGACCAGGATCCTATTTACCGCCGATGCGTTTCCATGGGTGAAGCTGCATCGGCTCTTTCTGGTGGCAAGATAACCCCCGCTGGACTCAGTCAGTGGTTCAAGGGGTTTTATTACGGTTTCACCAAGGAGGCCACTCTTTGGTTTGCATACAATGATGCATCATCATTCGAGATGCCTTCCAACTTCGACCCACTTAATGCTCTGGACAATGATGAGTCCAAGGCCATATTTCTATCGGCCATTACTCCTTATCTGCTACCAACCGGCTTTTCTCTGGGCCGATCACAACCATCATACAAGTTTTACCATCCATCGGTCGGCTCCCGTCAACTTGGCCTTGGTCAACTTCCGATTGGCCTGTTCTTCATCAACAAACTTCAGGCCTGGGGCAACGTCAACAACACCCTAGAGTATGATCGGATGCGGACTTTAACAGAACCCCTTCTTCTAGGCGCCGCCACCGAGGTGTATGTCTGCACTGCCAACACCAAGCTTTTCGTCCGATGGTGTCAGAATGAAGATAACACTATTATTCAGCTAGCGGCCACCTGCTACTGTTCCGCCTTGACGCGATACATCGAATCTGATGAGAGGTAACACCCTCATTCGCAACCACCCTTCCGCATTTAACCATCATCTCTGATCATCTCTCATTCTTAATTTGCAGGCTGCCAACATCGAGCCCTACCAACGACAAGCAACAGTGGTCGCCGATTCTGTATCAACCCCATCGGCCACTCCAAACTTAGGGCGGCGAGCTCCATCTCCATCGGCTCTCCTCAAGGCGGCCTCGGCGATAGGTACAAAATGGAAGAAGTTAGCGCACCGCCCCTCCCTGAAGAAGCAGAAAACCGGTGCCGATGTACTGCCTTCTACGGCCATCTTCTCCCCAGACAACATCGGCTCCCTCATCCCATCAGGTATGGCCAAGTATTGATAAATAATTACCCGCTTTTTTCATCATCTTATTAGTTTCATTTGTCAGCTCGGAGTCCGGCTCCAGAACCTCAACATTCTTGCAGACATCCCTCCAGCACTGAGCCATGGCTTCTCAGCTGCCCCACTCTCAGCACCGACGCCCCAGCATCGATAAGACTGTTTCATTCCAATTCGGTGACATCGCCCCGAGAGAACAACCTATTCATCTCAGCCGATGCACCGAGCTGCTGATGTCCTTCCTCAGGTACACTTTCGCCCATCTTCACTTTTTTAACTTTTTTAACTGATTTTACGATGTTTAATTTTGCAGTCTTAGCCCGATTTATTTCTTTTGACATCGGCAAGTACTTGGAGCAGAAGACAAAACAGCACCAGCGGCAGCAACAAACTGTCCTTATCCAGCGCGACTGCGGCGATTATCTTAATGAGATCATCATCGGCTGGAAAACCAATTGATGGCGCTAGTGGAGACTGCGGACGATCGATCCGGGCAAGACTTGAAGAAATCGAACACCACTGCCCGATAGACTCATCAACGCACTAAAACTCCCCGCGGCATATCTGATCTTCAGAGAGTTAGAAACTCATCAAGCTTAGGCAGAAGCATAGCCGATCGCGCTGCCAATAGAAGATTACCGAAGATATCCAAGCCGATCAGTCTGTTAGCCCCCAAATAGAGAAGAAAAACTTTGAATGATATGGCGGCTGCCCCAAGAGCTCCAATCCAAGTCTAGACCAATGAAGAAGAGGAGGCCGATTTGCTGGCAAACTTGAAAAAGTTCACAAGGACCTTGAAGCAACAGGAATCCAGCTTATCTGGCCCTGCTGCAAGCTAGTTCAAGACCAAGAGGCAAGGTCGCAGCGACGGTGCGTCAAGTAATTCATCGGCGCAAGAAATTTGAAGACCCACGGCTCCGATGAAGACACATTTCGTGATCAATGCAATTGACCTAATCCGCCTGCATGCAATCGAACGATCCAAAAATTCATGTAAATTAATACCAATGGCTCAGAAACATGTTGGGTTGTTCTGTAATATATTTCCTTTGAAATTCGGGACTTTCTGTTGCCTGCCTCCTTCAACCTTGAAATATTTCTGTTTGTTTGATCTAAAGGCATATGCGATGATATCGGCTGTCTTTAAGGCGTTGCAAAAAACATCAGCTTTCCGAACTAATTTAAAAATTCGGCTGCACTATAACCGATTTAAGAGTTGATCCAAACCCGCTAGGATAGTATTTTTTTGAGATATTTACCGTTGAGCGCTTTAAGCAAACGTCGTCCGTCAACAGATCTTCTCTAATAGGCATTACCAGGCGACACAACGATTAATCCGATAAGGCCTTCCATTAAGACGACCATTTCCGAATCTACTATCTCTGGACCCGATCGGCAAAATAACTTCCATACAAGATCTCTCGGCAATTGACTTATTTCACCAACTTTTTTGTTGTAATCCGAGCTGTTAGCCTTGTTTTCCTTGATTCCTCTCCAATGCCCTCAACCGATTCTGAGCCAAATCTTCAAGTTCATCTATCATTTAACACCGTGATCTAGTGAGCGAGTCAACTGATTCTGCAAAGAAATTCTCCTAGAGCCGATTGTTAGTCTCCAAAGTAGAAACTGCCTCATGTCATATACCCTGATACGGTGGCACCCGAGTAGATCCATGGATGCCCATCCGTAGCCCATAATGAATTCGGCTAATGTAGTAATGCCATCGCCGGCGGCTGTTTCAATTCTTCCGTTAATCAACTTGATCAAACTCCTTATTAGAGGCTTCTGCTATCCATTAGCCTGAGCATAATAAGGCGATGACATTTAATAACTTGATTCCCATACTGGCAAGCAACTGTTGAAACTCATTAGACACGAAGACAGATCCCTGATCAGTAGTTTCGTTTGAGGAATCTCCACACCGATAAATTCATATGCCCTTTACACTCAATTGCTTCTTGGACGTATTTATTCAAAGGAATCGACTCCCCCACTTAGTAAAATATCTTGTCGCAGCATAATGAACTGTATGTCCATACTCGATGGAGGATAAACCGTGGCTGATCATTGTCAATTCCCCATCCTCTGAATGGCCACGGTTTGATGAATAGGATTCATAGCCGATGCTGGTGCTCGCTGTACATTTCCAAATTTCTGACAATCTTGACCACCCTTTTAGTAACCTGAAGCAATCTTCTAGCATTGCCGGCCAAAAATATCCTAATCTTCGTCAACAACCACTTCATCTTATGAGCCGATGAATAGTCCATAGACGCCCTCATGCAACTCGCACATAACCACTTTGGGCTTCTTCCAAATTTAGGCAACCTAAGTGAAACTCCCTCAAAAATTCCGATAATATAACTCCTATCAATGCAGACAGATACTTAGTAGCTTTACAGGAATTTTCTAGAAACGATTGCGACGGATTTTGCAACTAATCAATTATCTCCCTGTCTCCAGTCACTCGCCTTATCCTGAACGTTCCATTATGGGGCTATCTCAACCTCAACCTGAACTATTCAGCGATAAACCAGAAGCAATTCTTTGTGCAAGATCATTGGCTTCCAAATTCTGCTCCTATGAATTATGATCTATTGCATACCATCTTAAATCCTTTACAAATTGTTACATTCCTATAATAAACTCAGAACTCGTCCCTGCACTCAATATTCCCAGAACTGCTTGATTACCAATAGAATCAACCAACGATCTCTATGATATCGGCTCCTATCTTCTTCAAGAGTTGAAGTCCTTTTAGCACCGCCTCGTCTCCTGCCTGCATTGTTAGTCCGAAAGGTTTAATTGTGAAGCAAATCAAAACTTGCCCCCCGAGGTGATATAACCAAGCCGATACCGAGATCCATGCTGCCAAACCGATCCATCAAAAAACAAAGTATGGGATCGGCTCCTATTCATAACCTTCGTAAGCCTCTGTGTTGTACAATAAATCGGTCCAACTGCCTGTGCCTTGATTGCTTTAGCCGATTTCATATCTCAATCCCGACTCTTGGTCAAAGCAAAAAATCCATTTACAAACTCGCCTTTCAAGACTGGAGCCGATCAACATATATTTGACCCTACGCTTGCAAACTACTGTAACTCAGCCGATAGGATATAATGCCTTACTTAGTAATGGAATATAAACATAGGCATAACTTCTCTACCGCAGGATATCTTGTTTCAGCAATCAAAAGCCTTCTGCCTCAAATAAA
Organism: Oryza meyeriana var. granulata; assembly: GCA_003991445.1. Taxonomy (NCBI): domain Eukaryota; kingdom Viridiplantae; phylum Streptophyta; class Magnoliopsida; order Poales; family Poaceae; genus Oryza; species Oryza meyeriana. Next base: position 144,354 of record RYFJ01003273.1, read on the forward strand.
AAACACAAACTCGCTCCTTTTCCTCACATTTCCTGTATCAAAACAGACCCGATGAGATTTCTCATCGGCTAATAAATATAACTTGCGGTACTCTTTCCTGCAGGCGGAATTAAAATAGGTTGAGGAACTCAAGATAGTTCTTTGATCTGTCAAATGCCTTCTGCTGTGCGCCCACAACTCTTGATCGGCTTCGAACTTCAATAAACGGAGTAAAGACTCAATTCTTCCTGACAGATTTCGATATCACCTCCTCACAAAATTAATCTTGCCAATCAATGATGCAACTCTGTCTTATTGCTTTGGCGCTCTATAGTTTTAATAATGGCTCTGAGCTTCACTGACTAACTTCAATCCCTCGCTCATGAACATAAACCTAAAAACTGCCCAGCCGATACAACCAAAAGCGCATTTATTGGGATTCATCCTTAACCGTATTTTCTTGGCCCTCTCCAGCACTTTTCCCGCAAAATCGGCTATATGGCTTTCCTCACTTTTAGAATTAACCACCCTCATCAATGTAAATTTCTACCACATAGCTGATGAGATCATGAATATATAATTCATCGCTTCTGATAAGTTGCACCCGGCACTTTCAAATCCAAAGTCAATCACTACCACTCATATAACCGATAGCTCCAGGACAATCGAACGGCAGTCTTATGTATATCTTCTCAGCCATAACAATCTGATTGTATCTGCATTGTCGCCATAAGCTGATAATTTTGTGACCTTGATGCTGCATCCACAATAAATCCGCTTATCG